>APFE031163715.1:2825-19379 GCA_000404065.3 Pinus taeda
GATATTACAGCGGATTTTCTGTAGGTTGTGTCTCTTCATTTTGCTGGGTAACAGAAAGGAAGGACTGGCTGTTTGGGGTGGACGTAGCCCAAACTGGGTGAACCACGTATATCTGTGTCTCTCTTGTTTTATGCGTTTTCTATGTTTATATTTCTACAATATTTTATGTGTTCCATTACTTCGTAATATATAATTTTCTAACACATCATTCATAGTCCGAGAGCTCACCAGGTAGTCTAAGCTATGGCTTTAGGAGATAACGTCAATGATATGAGCAAGTTGATATCTAATTGCAAAAAAGTAAAACTAAAATCAAATCACATCATTCATAGTCTGAGAGCTCGCCAAGTAGTCTAAGCTATGGCTTTAGGAGATAATGTCAATGATATGAGCAAGTTAATATCTAATTGCAGAAAAGTAAAACTAAAATCAAATCACATCATTCATAGTCCGAGAGCTTGCCGGGTAGTCTAAGCTATGGCTTTAGGAGATAACGTCAATGATATGAGCAATCTAATATTTAAACTAACTAACAAAGCAAGTAAATAAAACTTAAATCAAAGCATAACTGGAATTAAAAAAAAAAAACTAAGAAAAGCAAAGTCAGCAGAGAGACTAATTCCATGTCACAAGTTATTGCAAAGATGGTATGAATGTGCTTGGGCCTACTCTATCCTGAAACACACACACAAATTGATCAGTGTTATCAACAATATACAGAGCTAAAAAACCATGTACAAAAATGATATGTTAATACCATAACAAATGAAATATACATAGGTGGATAGCTATGGAATATATGCAATGGAAATAAGGAAACAATGCATAAAAAATTTACAGGAAAACGAAAACGAAACCTCAGTGTGCAGGGGCCCTTTGCACAGCCTTGGTCAACAGGCTATCAGTCAAGAGTTATGCTCACGCAATCATGTAGAAACAAAGTCTTCTTTATATTTCAAAACTAGTTACAGCAACAAGACTAGTGTCATGGCATAGTAAAATTTTAACAGCGGAATTAAATAAAAAAAAAGACTAACTCCATGCATTTGGAAATGCATTATTTATAACAAAAAAGTCATAATTGTTTTCCTATGAAATATCTTTAACTGAAGACACGTAAAAGGACAGTGTCCGTAAACTTAGCATACTGGTTGTCGAGATTATTCAATCTATCAAGAGTGGTTGTTGGATTCACATTGTGGGGTAGTCTACTGGTGGCAACATGACCCCAGGGATTTAGGAACGGCCACAAATCCTTCATGTGTTTGAAAATAGAGTCCGACTGTAGTAAGACTCCTTCGTTAGACCACCCTTTGACCATCGTTGACCACAACTTTCCTTAATGAATCCGGCTAAACCAATAGGACCTGATCCATGTCCAGGTCATTTCTAACTTGCCCACATGCCTGGTTTTTCCTGATGACACCTGCAACCTAGAGTTTAACAAAAACAGCCGCGGAAAGTTGAATCAGCTGCAGAAAGTGGCTGCATTCCGCAGCTCATGAGCAAAATCTAATTCAAACAACAAACACAAAAACATAGTTAGAAAACCATTTCAATGCTCTTTTAGAATCAATATGCAATTATTTTTTGATAGCTTATGAGGTCCAGGTGAGGGGAAAAAGTCTAGGAAAGTGTGTACGAGATCTTTAGTTTCAAGGCTCAACACCATCCTCGCTCTTAAGGATCATTTTAGATATGATTCCTTGTGTGTTGTGTTATTTTCTTCTGAAAATTAATTAAATATAGAGATTTTTTGTATTCAATAATTGGCTAAAGGGTAGGGGGTCTCATCAAGAGTTGACCTACGATGATCATGGATTCTTACGAAGTGACATTACCAAATATGTCCACCAAGCCAGGGTTATGTATTCTAGTCACAGAGTTGAAGGAAGAGAGGTCTCATCACAACCAGTTGCTCATTTTTCTTAAGCTTCAGTAATGGCATTATGGATATCTGGTTACCAAGCCAAAACAATAGCCTTTTCACTAATTTCCATAAGTTGAAATAAAATGTGAAAAATTACACACAGGATACAAGCATCTAAAATTGGTTAAAGGGTATCCCTGTTAAAGCTATAGATACTTTCTAGTAGTAGTGGCCATGCCTGTGGTATTGAAGTTACTTTTATACTAAAAGATACCTAGTTAATTCATATTTTCAAATCTTTCTTATTATTGATCAATATTGTCCTTTCATAGTAAAATTAGGAAAGCTCCTTTGTATCAATTCCCTGATTATAATGGTGGCTATAGATGTTTTTATTAAGAGTTCAATCAATTCATTATATTTTGAATTGGAGACAAATATATTTCATTCTATTTAATTTGAGTATCTTATGTTTATTCTCCTGATTTCGGAAAAGATAACTAGTTCAACTAGTCACTCGCCATTTTTTGGCTTCCCAACAACTCCCTTTTCATTTTACTTTTGGATGAAATGGGCCCCCTTGCTTCTTGCCCTAAATATTTTAATTCCTAGTCATTTTGGACATTGTTCTTTTACATTTCCTTATGGAATTTTATTTCATATAAATCCTTTATTTTTTTAATTACTTTTGATTTGAGACATGTGTTATCTATGCAGCAAGTTTCCTTAGCTATTTCAATGTTTATATTCATACTTTTCATTTTTAATACACTATGGTTTACTTCAATCCCTTTATTGTTTCAATCATAAGATTAATGATTGATTCTTTTTTCATAAAAGGATAAAAACATTGGTGTCTTTATTACTTTTATGTTATAATGATATCATTATTAATATTCCCCAAACAGTATTTTGGATTGACCCTTTTTATAGTATTAAGAATAATATAAAATACTTTGTGGATGTATTTAATTGTTGCATGGTCTCAAGCCCCTTGTAACCTTGAATTAAAACTCATTTTATATAAACTTGTCCATTACATGGCTCATTTGTAACATTTACTATGTTATGATATTGACTACCACATTGGTTCCTATGTTGATGGTTTTAGTTGAGAGTGGTCATATCATTATACATAGGGAAGGGATCGAAATTAATTCATTCATTTGTATTTTTTTATGCGGAAATGACATCGGTTATGTGGCAACGGTTCACGATTATGTGGCACATTTCAGGTTTTACATGTGGACTAGGGTTGTATTGAGACATCCCATGGTTTGTTTAATTTCATTATGACTCAGTAAATGTTTTTATTGTTTCCATGTATTGTTCATATTTTTTCTCTTTATCATTTCAAATTTCTTTGCAAAACCCTACCAGAGTTTGATTATTGTCATTTATTTTCAAACCCTGCCTATTTAGCAAAGGCTCTTGGTTCCTATGTTGATGGTTTTAGTTGAGAGAGATCGTATCATTATACATATGGAAGGGATCATTATTAATTAATTCATTCGTATTTTTTATGTGATAATGACAATGGCTATGTGACAACAATTCACGTTTATGTGGTACATTTAAGGTTTTGCATGTGGACTGGGGTTGTATTGAGACATCCCATGGTTTGTTTCATTTCATTATGACTCTGTAAATGTTTTTATTGTTTCCATGTAGGTGTGTATTATTTCTCCTGATCATTTCAATTTTCTTTGCAAAACCTTGCCAGAGTTTGATTACTGTCATTTATTTTGAAACCCCACCTGTTTAGCAAAGGCTCCCAGTATTCCATTCCACTGACTTACATTATCTCAAACCCTAGATAATTTTTTTGTTTCTTTTTCGATCATACCATGTTTCAAACCATTTCCATTCCCCTACAAATCATTTGGTGTATTTTCCATGGCTCCCATTATGAGAACTGAGCCTATTGGAGGAGAAACCGTTAAGAAATATGAAGAGTGCCTTGCCTAATTCAAGCAAGTCAGTTGGTGGGAGTTCATTGAGTCATTCAAGGCGTCGAATGTGGAAGTAGAAAAACAATTTTCACAAACATATAAGGAAAAATTTCATGATTTAGGGATTTTGAGTTTGTAGTAAATGAACCCTTCATTGTAGAGGTCACAAAATTTCCTATCAAGGGTGAACACTGGTAAAAAAAATTCCCAATTAAGGACATCCCATGGGATAATTTATTTCTGTCAAGAAAAAAATGTATAACATAAAATGTACTCCTATGAACCTACTCAAACATAAGTGGCATGATTTAGAGTTGATTGTTAGAATATGTGTGATATGAGAAGTTCAATATGGCTTGGTGTTTCATTATCAATTGATCTAAAATGAGATCTTAGACTAATATTAAGGTATTATAGACTCATGTGCAGGATTTGCCTATATTACTTAGTGCAACGAATCGAAAAGATTACGAATAATATAGACAATGAAGCAGTTATAGAAACATAATAGACACACACATAACACAACAAATAATCAAGGAGTTCACCCAAAACTCTAGGGCTACGTCTCCTAGTCCAACTTTCAGTGGTGACCTCTCTATTATGTCTTCAAGAGTAAAGTTTTTACAAATGTGAGCTTAAATTGAGTCTCAACAAAATCGGAACAAATAATAAGGGTTTGTTTGAATCCCTCAAGTCTTACTGAGTACACAGACTCTCCCTCTCACTCCCTATCTCTGTCTTCTCTCTGTCTCGGCACTGCCTACTCTGTCTCTGTCATTTAGTGGCTTTTAAACCAATCGACGCTTGTCTATTCAATTTCCCTTTCAGGCTCTCTGGCTCCCAACCTCTATCCACTCAAATCCCCTCTGAGCGTTAAACAATCATTTTTTAACATCTTCAAGGAAGGTGGTCACTTGTTCTATAATGGAAGGGACCATTGACGCATTAGAAATCCCAAAACAGTCGTTCTCTGTTTACACAGAGAAATACACAAAAGCACTGTAAAAAAATCCACCCAAACGCCTTTTATCGGATCTGAAATATTATCAATCCCGCCCTATAATCCTTTTGGATCCGTCTTCAGGCGCTATCGCAAGTGATCATTGATCCAACGGTTGCTATTGATTTCGGGTGGCTTATGCACATAGAGATTACCCACCCGAAAAGGCGGTTTTCTCTCTCCAGCGCCGAGCCATGTAGCGGCCAGTGTATGGGCTTGGGCAGAGCCTGTCCAATACCACTTACTGCCGGAGGCCCACACCCAAAATTCCACTCATTACAAAACTCAAAAATGTATATCACTGCATGTATAAACCCTTCGGGTTCGTTTATCACTTCATTTTCATTTCCTTTGTTTTCTGTTTATTTAAATAAAATGCGACTTTACATTAAAAAAATCCTTTTTACGGAACTCAAAATATATATATTTGTACCCATAAGACCCTTTGGGTCTGGCTTTATAACAAGTCACATATGTATTGGCCCTGCTCCTTTATATTGCTCTGATGCGATATATCGCAATCACATATCACATGGTCTTCGAGCCTCCGTAAGCCTTTCCCTTTTTGTTTTGCTGATGCGATATCGCGAGCTAACCTGGGCCATCGATCTGTGCACTTGATCGATGGTCCTTGTTGACTCACATTAATCACTGTCGCAACCTTTATAGGGTCGCCTCCGATAACCTTCACTTGCCATCACCAATTGCGATATATTGATCAGATCTAGACCGTTGATCGGCCACATCCGATGACTCCTATGCAAAGTTGTTCAAGCCTCCGATAGACTCTGTTTTCTATTTTTTCTTCATGTTTTTCTTCTCTCCTGATAGTGTTTTCTGCCATTTTTAAAGGTTCATCCTTTGCGATAGTTTTTTATCTTTGAAGACTTAGAGGGTTTTTAGGATCCATTTTGGATCACACCTTCCCGCTGAAAATCTTTTGGACCACCAAAAGTTGGTTTTTAAGCATGGATCAAGTGAGGATACTACTTCCTCACTTGTCCAATCTCTATCCATATTGCACACCTTGGTTTTGAAACTTTGAGTCTGATCTTCAGGTACTCAACATCGCCTCTGTGTGTAGTTCTCACCTTCCTATCTAGAACTATGTCTTCCTGCAACTCATTGAAATATTTAGGCAACAGATCATTAATAGAAAGAAACTAAATTTTCTCTTCGGGATCCTCAATCAATGAAGGTTCATATAGTCTCAAGTTCTCTGCATTAATGACTGAATAGATATGCATATAAGCTGGAAAATCAAGGTGAAAATTGTTTTAACCAATTTTCTCAAGTATCTTGAAAGGCCCATACCTTATTGGCTTTAGCTTCTTACCTTCACCTTGCATTTTTTCTTTGCTGATGTACAGCCAGACTTGATCACCAACTTGGAAGCTATGCTCAATTCGATGCTTGTCATGCCTTGCCTTGTACTTGGCCTAGCTTCTTTCCAGTTGTTCTTGCACTGCTTGGTGAATTTCTTGGATCTATTCAATGAACTTGGTTGCTTTGTCCACATCATTGTGTCCATCAACAACTATGTCTTTTCCAAAGACAAAATCCAAGGGAGACTTTGGTGTAAAACTAAAACAAGTCTCAAAAGGATATCTCTGAGTAGAAGAGTGCTTGGCACGGTTGTAAGCATTTTGTACATAACACAAATGTGCATCCCAAAGCTTGGGATGCTTGCTGCAATAGCCCTTGAGCAATTGGATCATTGTCCTGTTGACCACCTCTGTTTGGCCATCTGTTTGTGGATGAAATGTTGTGCTCTTCTTCAATCTGGTGCCCATCAATTCCCACAGACTTGACCAAAACTTCCCAACAAATCGGGAATCTTGATCAGATACAATGGAAGTGGGTAACCCAAAATGAACCCATACATGTTGAAAGAACAACTTCGATGTTTGTTCAGCTGTAACCTGCTTGTTACAAGGTATAAAAATACACATTTTGCTTAACCTATCCACAATAACATACAAATAATCATGACCTTTTCTAGACTTTGGCAATCCCCCAACAAAGTCCATGGAAACACTTTCCCAAGGACGAGAAGGAACTGGAAGTGGAGTGTACAAGCCTAATTTTCTATTATTGGGTTTGCTTGTAGCACACATAGTACACCCTTTGATATATCTAGAAACTGTCTCATGCATTCTTGGCCAATAACAGAACCTTTGCAATTGTGCAACTGTTTTACTTACACCAAAATGACCTGATATTAGAGAAGTATGAGATTCGCGGATTATGTTAACTCTTTCAGTTTTTGGAATGCATAACTTTCCCAAATGATACAAGAGTTAGTCCTTAACATAATAATCCAATTCTTCTACTTGTTTTCCATGACTTAAGGTTGCATATACAACTTTAAAATCTACATCTTGAGCATATTGTTCAATGTAGCTTTCATGCATTACTGAGTTATGCTTAAGTATGGTAGATGCATTTATGATTGGTCTTGATAACATATCTGCAACCTTATTGTGTAGGCCTTTCTTATATCTGATGACAAGATGAAACTGTTGTAGAAAACCCATCCACCTATAGCGTCTTGATTGTGGAAATTTAGTTTGTGAGTGAAAATATTGAAGTGGTAGATGATCTGTATGTATAATTGTTTCTTTACCCATTAGGTAACCTTTCCACTTTTTCACACTCTGTACTAATGCATACAATTCTTTATTATATGTGGGATAATTAACTACTGCAGAATTAAATGTCTCAGAATGACAGCTTATGGGTTTACCATGTTGCATCAACACTGCTCCCATGGTATAGTCACTAGCATCTATTTCAATCTCAAATGGTCATTAAGGATCTGGCAGTGCTAGTACTGATGTTGTACTATTTTTTTCTTTTAAGGTGTCGAAGGCTTTCTGCCGTTTGCCTCCCCACTGAAACACCTTGTTCAATCCTGTTAAAGCATGTAAGGGAGTTGCAATCAAGGAAACGTTAACAATAAACTTTCTCCAATATTGTGTTGCTCCTAGGAAACTCCTAACTTTTGTAGAAGATTTGGATTTAGGCTAGTTCACAATCAATTCAACTTTAGCGAGATCTATCTTCAATTCACCACCCCTACAATATGACCCAAATAATTTAAAGATGTTTTGCCAAATTCAAATTTTGATAACTTCACATAGAGATTTTCTCTTTTCAAAACATCTAAATTCTACTTTACATGCTTCAAATGTTCTTCCCATGTTTCACTGAAAACAAGAATGTCATCTATATATACAATTACAAAATCATCAATAAAAGGCTTGAGTGCATCATTCATAACTCTCATGAAAGTGGCAGGAGCATTAGTTAAGCCAAAAGGCATAACCAACCATTCATACAACCCTTGCTTTTTCTTGAAAGCAATCTTACATGCATCTTGTTTTGCAACTTTGACCTGATGATAGCCACTACTCAAGTCCAACTTGGAAAAGTAAACTGCTTCTTTCCGCTGATCTAATAGATCATCAATGCAAGGAAGAGGATAACAATTCTTGATCGTTATTTTATTCAATGCTCTATAATTAATGCACATCCTCCACGAACCATCTTTCTTTCTCACTAGTACGATTGGATATCCACATGGTGATGTGCTTGGTCTTATGAACCCTTTATCAAGCAGCTCTTGTACCTGCTTCTTGATCTCTGCATTCTCTAAAGCGGTTAACCTATACATTCCAACGTCAGGTAATGGAGCATCTTGCTCCAAATGAATATCATGTACTACTTCCCTTTTGGATGACAGACCTTTAGTTCTTGAAATAGGATATCATATTCTAAAACAACTTTATCTAAATCAGCTTTTTGTTTAGCATCACAACCTTCAAATACATTGGTTTTATCAGGGTTGTTTTCCTTTACAACCATTAGTAAAAATTGCTTGCATGAATTTACAATTATTTTCATTTGCCCTAAGTTTATGAGAGAATAGTTATTTTTGAGTTTATGAGCTCTTACAATATATTCTATTCCATCTTTAGTGAGTTGATACTTATTTTCAGCGCTATAGAAAATAGCTTTTCTATCATACAAGTAAGGACTTCCTAAAAGAATACCACATATATATCCAAGGGAACTATATCTAACTCAACCTCATCTACAAATGTTGACCCAATAGCAAACCTAAGTTTACATTGTCTTGTCACTTGTAGCTTTTCTTTATCACATACCCAACCTAATGGATATGGCTTCTTGTGAGGTGTGGTTAGTAATCCCACCTTCTTTACAATTGCTTCAAAAATCAAGTTTACTTGTGATCCACTATCAAATAAAGTATTAATCTTTTAATGCTTGGAAATAACTATAATATGAAAAATCTCATGTCTTTTCCTCTCATTATCTTCATTATCAATAGATTGTGTAGAATTACTTGTAGATGCTTCAAAATTTTTACCTTTTATACCTGTGGCTGTGACTATTGTTTCATCACCTGAGTCTGACCCCAAGTCTTTCTGAATAGCAGCAACAGTCTTCTTCTTCTTACCACTGAACTTATTAGGTTTCAGCTCCAGATGCAAAGACCAATAGTGTTCATTATTGTGTCCATCCTTCTTGTAATGAGTGCATGAAGGTTTGTCTTTCTATACAGCGTTTGTCTTCCTCTTTTTCCATTTCAGCTTCTTCTTTTCCTTGTTTTTTCTTGCAGAGGGTTTTGATGATCCCCCAATATTTGGGTTCACATTCTTGCCTCTACCCCCTAAATGTGTAGCTTGAGCTGATACATCATCTAGGCTAGTGGGATTAAACATGAGAATGGTGTGCTTCAAATAGCTATGCAGACCACCTATATACTTCAACAAAGTTTCAGGTGAGTCTAGAGATATGCCTAGAGTTAAAGCTCTTTTTCTAAATTCCTCCGTATAACTTTGTACACTTTGGCCCTTTAATTGGCAAAGAGTTTGCCAACTCATCATTGCTTGCTACATATAAGATAGAGGATAGAATTTTTTTTTGATGGCAGAAACAAATTCATTCCAGGTAGGAATAATTTTACCATGTCTCTTCAGATCAACTTGTGTCTTGCCTTCCCACCACACTAGTGCAGTTCCTCCAAGGTGAAAGCTAGCCAGCTGCTTCTTTCTCGTCTCTGAATCAATGTTCTGCACCCTACAATATACATCAATTTTTCTAATCCAATTATCTAGCTTTTCTACATTTAATTCTCCATCATAGATTGGCAAATCAAACTTTACATCTAATTTAATTAAAGATGTTTACTTCTTTTTCTTTTCATTTATGTGAAGAAGATGATGAGGATGGGGATGATGGAGTAGATGGTGGAGAAGGTCTCTCTTCTTTTCCTTTTCCTTCTGGATGGGTAACTAGAAGAGGTTCCTCTAATCCTTTATCTGGTTGAGGTGCTGAAGTGATTTCACCTCGACCTTTCTTAAACTCCTGATACATCTCTTCCACCATGGATTGCATGGCCATAAAACCTTCCATGAATTGGGCTTCTGATTCCCGTGGAGTTCATTTTGCCATTCTCCTCTGAGAATAGACTCTCCCAATCTCTGGATTAGCCTCAACAAGTTCTCCTTTTCCCAGTTTGAGCTTTGACCTAGTT
This sequence comes from Pinus taeda, assembly GCA_000404065.3. Classification (NCBI taxonomy): domain Eukaryota; kingdom Viridiplantae; phylum Streptophyta; class Pinopsida; order Pinales; family Pinaceae; genus Pinus; species Pinus taeda. The sequence goes on from APFE031163715.1 coordinate 13,214, forward strand.
AGCATACAAAAATCCAACACAAGCTTGTCTAACCTTAGCAAACCTAAAGCTTTCATACCACTTGATCTGAAAATGAGATATTAGACTAATATTAAGGTATTACAGACTCATGTGCAGGATTTTCTTATATTAATTAGTGCAACGGATCGAAAAGATTGTGAATAATATAGACAATGAAGCAGTTATAGAAACATAACAGATACACACATAACACAACAAATAATCAAGGAGTTCACCCAAAACTCTTGGGCTATGTCTCTTGGTCTAGATTTCAGTGGTGACCTCTCTATTATGTCTTCAAGAGCAGAGTTTTTACAAATGTGAGCTCAAATTGAGTCTCAACACAACAAGAACAAATAATAAGGGTTTGCTTGAATCCCTCAAGTCTTACTGAGTACACAGACTCTTCCTCTCACTCTCTATCTCTGTCTTCTCTCTGTCTCGGCACTGCCTACTCTATCTTTGTCATTAAGTGTTTTTTAAACCAATCGACACTTGTCTGTCTGGTTTTCCTTTCAAGCTCTCTGGCTCTCGGTCTCTGTCTGCTCAAATCCCCTCTGAGCGTTAAACAATCATTTGTTAATGTCTTCAGGGACGATGGCCACCTATTCTGTAATGGAAGGGACCATCAGTGCATTAGAAATCCCAAAATAGTCGTTCTATGTTTACACAAAGAAATACATAGAAAAACTATAAAAAATCTGCCCAAACACCTTTTATCAAACCTGAAAATTATCAATCCTGCCCTATAATCCTTTTGGATCTGTGTTCGGGCGCTATCGCAAGTGATCGTTGATCCAAAGTTTGCTATTGATTTCGGGTGGCTTATGTGCATGAAGAGTACCCACCCAAAATCAATAGCACTACATGTATAAACCCTTTCAGGTCTATTTTATCGCTCCATTTGTATTTCCTTTGGTTTCTATTTATTTAATGAAAATTCGACTTTACAAAGGAAAACTCCTTTTTACGGAACTCAAAATATATATATTTGTACCCATAAGACCCATTGGGTCCGGCTTTATTGCAAGTCACATATGTATTGGCCCCACTCCTTTGTATTGCTCCGATGCGATATTGTGATGCAATATATTGCAATCACATATCACATGGTCTTCGGGCCTCCGTAAGCCTTTCCCTTTGTGTTTTGCCTATGCGATATCGCGAGCTAACCTGGGCCGTCAATCTATGTGCTTGATCGACGGTCCTCGTTGACTCGTGCTAATTGTTGTCACAACTTTCATAGGGTTGCCTTTGATAACCTTTGCTTTCCATCACCAATTGTGATATGCCAATCAGATCTGGATCATTGATCGACCAGATCCGATGGCTCCTATGCAAAGTTGTTCAAGCCTCCGATAGACTCTGTTTTCTCTTTTTCTTCATGTTTTTTTTTCTCCCGATAATGTTTTCCGCCATTTTTAAAGGTTCATCCTTTGCGATAGTTTTTTATTTTTGAAGACTTAGAGGGTTTTTAGGATCCATTTTGGATCATCAATTTAGGCTATTAATGGTACTCTTAGGGTATAAACTCAATTTTCCATTTTAATTACACAAGAGCCTCACAAAAATGGCCAAATTTTATTATAGCGTTTTGAATAACCCTGAGTGCAATCTCTTTCATTATGTCTTGATTTGCATGTTGCTTGAATTTAGGTTAAATCAATTAGGAGATGCCTGGGATAGCATTTATGGTGTTGGAAATACGTCAACCAAGGCGATCTCCCCGATGTGAAGTCCCAATTAGATCTCACACCATTTGTAATAGGATCCTCATCCAGGATATCGGTTCGACTTCCATATATTCTTATAGGTTTTCCTTAGATAGAAAGTTCAACACAAGAGAGTAATGCACAGGTAATCTCGGATCAACAAGTGAGTATGCCTGGTGAGTTTTCAATTGTATGTGTCAAGATTCTTCTACTGCAAAGGGAAAGGAAAGTGAGCCTCTAAGAGAGAGGTAATAGTACCACCCTAATAGACACACACACACACACATAATATTTGTCTAACATCCAACAAAATAGTTCACAAATATGCAACGATCATTGCAACCATTATGAACAAGAAAGATTTGTCTAACAATCAACGTAATAGTCCACAAAGATGTGATAGTCATCACAATCGTTACAACACATTCTTAGTAGGATAAGCACTAAGATAGCCAAAATAGTTCAACCACTATAGCATATATGAAAGGAAACATGAATTACAAACATCCACAAAATAGTCTCACAAATATTCATAATCCATGCATGAAGAACATTATGGCCATGAGGCTTCTGATATTAAGTAAAATTCCCAAGAAACATATATACAACGAACACCACTAACTCCAATAGTGGAGTGTTGGAGCCACTCCTTGCTCCCCAAAAGAACTAGCTTGTCTCTCTAATTCCTTGTGAGAGGAGCCAAGGTGAAAAGCCATTTTCTCATACAATAAGGGTATATATATAACCAATGGGGTGATGCTTCACCTCCCTTGTGACTCTTTGGCTACCCTCATGGTTGTTTGACTTCCTATGAATTGTATACATTACATGACTCTTCATCTTCTGTACATTTCCTTTGGACTTCCACTTTACAATACATTTTCGAATAAGAAATGACATGATCCACAATAATGATGTCGTATATGAAAACTCATGACATGACATTGCTGACATGGACTTATTGATGACATGGCAATGTCAAGCCACTTCTATCGTTATCTTCTACATGTCTTATTGAGGATGCTCTTCTATCCACCTCCTTATGGCTTAGAGGTAAGGAGTCTTCAATGATATCAAGTCATAAGTCGTGGTTGCAAACTAGGGTCCCTTTATTTTCTCTTGATTGATCAGCTTGCATAATCGACTACACAAATTTCTTTCAATATGTTTCCCTTCTCCATTTCCTTCTTCATCATCCTGTCATGGTTATAGAATACCTGCATCTACAATTCACTCATGACGAGATGAAATTAGTGCGATAAGCCTCTAATCTAAGATGACGCATGTTGATCCACTGACTGAGCCAAAACTAGGTGGTAGATGAGGGAGAGGCTCAGTGACTGCACAATTGCGCAACTCAGGCAGTCAGGAGTACAGCTTAAGCCTTGATACTACACAATGTGCAGTTCAAGCTTGACTGGGTAGGCAGATTCTGCAGTTTTCGGACTCAGTGAGCTGGGTTGAGGGTTTTTGCACTATTTTAACCAACTGTGTAGTTCTGGGAGGCAGAGTAGACATAATGATTCTGTAACCACATAGTTCAAGAGCTCAAGGGTTGGGCTTGAGCTCAGAGACTGCACAATGTGAAATTGAGGGCAGGCTCAAGTGTTGGATTGTGAAATTCTGGGGGCCAAGGTCTCGACTTGAGCACTGGAACTCCATATTGCACAATCTTGAGAGTCAAGAACTACACATTACGTAGTGCTAAGGCATAGGGTTGCAACATCAAGTTTGGAATTTCACAATGCGTAGTTGAGGAAGGCCAGATGAGATTAAGTTGTTGGATTTTTTTTTAAATTTGACTAAGTGTGGGATCAATGAGTTGATGTGAACAGTGATATGACTTTATGTGATCACACACTTAGAACACTTAATGAAAAAACAACATAGATTATCCAGGACATATGAACAATACTTTTCCCTTAGTGCAACAACTTTGTGATGACTTTGTTGACATGTTGAATTTTCGCTATACCAACAAGGGGAACTAACCCGGTCGCAAGCCCTAATTAGACCTACTTTCATTTGGAATGGCTAGTTCCAACAAGTTTTAAGGGACCCTGTAAACTATTAAATGAGTTGAAAGATGGCTTTTGAGAAGAAGGCTTCAATTAAATCAACAAAATTAAAACAGCTATCCACTATGTATTAAATCCTATCTACACTTCTTCTAACTACTCTAGTCTATGTCCTAACTATCCTAATCTGTCCTGCAGGAGCATGACAAAGAGAGGTTAAACAACATATATAAATCCCAAGTATAAATGAATCAATTATTGGTTCACGTAATAACAAGGTTGCATCAATTCCAAATTACAGTCTAATCACTCATACAGGAATACACATTCCTTTTATGAAATTAAATCTCACAACTGATGTTTAACATAGTTTCAAATCAGGGATTGCTCATGAATTAATTATGATGAAGAATCACATTCAAACAACCAAAGCTAATCATAAATTGTAAGTCATCAATGGGCACAACACAAATCACATTCATATTTATGCTCTCAACAACATCCTGATTCTTAACATATAAAGAAGAGGAAAATCAATCTGAGAAAAGGCTCCTTATCTGACCCAAACAATCTCCCTTACTCACAATAAAGAAAAGTTGTTCTTCTAAACAAAAAATCCCTTCTCTCCTATCCGGAGGTAATACTTATATAGCTCAAAATGACCCTTCCCTTACTGAATTTTCACCTCCTTTCTTTTCATTACACAGATTCAAACATATAGAGGAGAACGGTCCATGAGGCTGTTGACACGTCGAAGTCATCTTTGCTGGAGCGTTCTACTTCCCAGGGGAGGGACAGAGAATGACTGTGTATCATCTCGTTACACTTGTGTGGGATGGTTATTATTCCCTGTCATTTCTTGAAGGAAACTGAAGATGCCGCACTCATCATCCCCCATCTAGCATGCCTTGAGGTTCATCTAGAGGGAGTGACATCTTGATGGATTAGCGATGTGCTTCCCTTTCGACACAGAGTGTGCCTCCATTATGCATTGTGGTGGTTCATCTCCCTTTCTGCAGACTATGCTTTTGTAGTATCGACACCGGGGGTGCAGAGGTGTCATCTTGACATACATTGCTTTTATCTGCTACAGGATCCACTTGAATTCACCTGCAGAGATAATTCATATTAGCAGTATTATGAAAATATGATAAAATGCCCAAGAATAGCTCTCGTCATTATTGAACCCTTAAATGATAAGGCACAATGCAATCAAAAGGAGCGAATGTGGAAGAATCAGCCCCTGGCTTAGCCAATGTTGTGTTGCGACCAAGTCGCAATCGCACATCTCCATGGGAAATCATGTGCCATATCACCACTACTAGATTTCCTTAGAGAACCTGGATCATGAAATTTCATGAAAACACAGGAATACACGGAAAAGACCACATTTGACCACAACGCTGGATTTCAAAATTTATAAGCCCAGGTGCATAGTTATCGGTGGGTCCGCTTCATAGAATTAGACCTTATACATAAGTGCTCAACCTCGGCGATAATGATTTAGCGATGGGGAGGTGTTGGCATTATGACACAGTTTTGGCACAAGTTTGGCTTGATGACATAAGTGTTGTCCTTGATGGCAACTGACTCAAATAGCAGACACAAGTTCAGGCTCTCAAAATAGTAGAAAATGAGATATCTGCAGGTTCCTGTTCACAAAGCTGCGGACCTTGGCAGGTTCCGCAGGTGCACCGATCAAAAGGTGCGGACATATTCGTGTAGGAATTTACAGGGTAAGTTCCTCAGACAGAACACCAAAAGGACACCGCTCACAAATAGATCATAGATCAATACACCAGTATTTTGACGTGGTTAAAACCCTCAGAGAGGGAAACAGTCCATGGCCTGCACCAACGTGGCTACTACAGGCAATTTATTAATAAAAGAATGAAAATTTACATAAGCTTCTCTCATGCACGGTTAACCTACAAATGACCCTCCATGCGCTTTAAATAGAATTCATGGACCAATCGGGTGTCAAGCCACGGATCAAGTGTCGACAATACCGAGGAGAGAATGAACCGTCAGATCACTACATATCGTGACCGTCGGATTGTAAGTTACAAAATGTACAAGGGTAAAGAAACACACTTTACCTAACTCTATACCTAACTCTATACTAGACCAAGTTGAACTTAACTATTCCTATGTGTCGGAATATCCTAACATCCCCCCTTAAGAACAACTTGGGATAGGATTGAAGGATTTACAAATATGACACAATAGGAGAAGGAAGGAGGCACTAGAGGCTATCCCCCCTTAGTGACAACTTCCTGAACTCCAAGCATATATCGAAGTTTAGTGAACTTCGCCTCTGTGAGAGCCTTTGTGAAGATGTCTGCAACCTGATCATCTGTTGAACAATATTGCACTTCAAGAACATGGTCATGAATGAGCTTTCTGATGAAGTGCAGGTGAAGTTCAATGTGTTTG
>APFE031163717.1:0-10184 GCA_000404065.3 Pinus taeda
TGCTTGAGAAGTTTCTCCATTATAGCCCAGACCTGTCTTGTTTAGAGGAGACCGCTGCACATTGATAATCTCATCCAAAGTTTCAGATCTTTTGACAAACTTAAGATTAATAGCTTTTGTTTTCTCAATCTCTTTTCTAAGACCAACAATTTCACCTTCTAATTTTTCAAGATGTCTTCCCTTTTCATCAATTTGAAATTGTAGAGTATCAATGATCATATTCTTCTCTTCTATACATCTCTTAAGTTTAGTAATTTCTTCATGAAGTAATCCACATCTATAGCATCCATATAATCATCATCTTCAAATGCCATTAACAATTTATATTCATTACCTCGTTCATCTTCATCACTGTTTGATAGACCATCACTATCTTCATGAGTGTAGTAGCTTTTCTTAATTGCACTCTGTTTCTTGTTCCATCTAGCAGGTTCCTTTCCTTTATCCTTATAAGGACATTTTGCAGCATAATGACCTACTCTTCCACAAGCAAAGCATTTAAAAGGCAACTTACCTCTGAACCTTCCAGAACCCCTTTGAAGATTTCTGACAAAGTTTGATTCTTCTTCCTCTTCTTCTGGAACGTGGCTTGCTTCATAATAATCTCCTTTGCCTGATGCCTTGAAAGCAGCTTCTCTTCTATCTGATGGACCTCCCTTTCTCATCTCATAGGCAGTTAGAATTCCATGTAGCTGAGACATAGTAAGAATTCGTAGATTTTCTTTTTCTTCTATTGCAGATACTTTAGATTCAAACTTGGGGGACAATGATCTTAGAACCTTTCCAACCACAATAGCCTCTTTTATTTTTTCACCCAAGTTTTTCATACAATTAACAACTTCATCTACCCGAAGAAAATAGGTAGCCACACTTTCATCATTATACATCTTGAGAGTCTCATACTGAATCCTGAGAGTTTGAAGTTTGGCACACTTTACCTGTTCATCTACTTCATAGCTTGTGACAATTTTGTCCCATATCTCTTTTGCGGATTTATAGTGCATTACCTTCATGAATTCCGATTGGGATATACATCCTAATAGGGTACTGATTGCTTTTGCATTTGTTTCATACTTCTTTTTCTCATCTGCATCTGTAGGAGTAGTTGAAAGAAAAGCATAGCCTATCTCTACGATGTTCCAAACTTCTGTACCAAGAGATTGAAGATAGGCAGTAACTCTTACCTTCCAATAATTGAAGTTTGTCCCATCAAAAACCAGTGGCCTAATAGATGCTTCCCTCTCGTAGTTGCTCATGATGAAAGATCTTCCTTCAAGCGATCAAGCTTCTTTAGAAGGACCTGCTCTGATACCAATTGTTGAAAATAATACTGAGAGGGGGGGTGAATCAGTATTATCTAGTCCTTTTAACAATTCTTCCTTATTTATACTTTGAATTATTTTTGCATATCAGTACCATAAAACAATGAGCATGAACAAGAAAAACAGACAGTCACATCAAAGAACACCAGATATAAGGTGGAAACCCAATGTGGGTGAAAACCACCTGCTGCAATATGTCTCTATCTTCTTTTCAAATTAGAAACTCCTTTTACAATGGTCTTGTACTGGTGCAGTCCTTTACCAGTACGCAGGCTGCAACCTGCAGAGAGCTACAACTCTCTCTCGTTTTCCAGTCTCTCCTGGAAGGGAGCACAACCCCCTACTTCTTTTCTCTCAAGGACCACTTTTCATAAATTTTCAAACTAGATCCATAAACATCAAATGATCATCAAGTACTAGTAAGTCACCCAGATAACCAGATCCACAATAACAGAAAACTAAACCCAGAACACCTTCTGCGGCGTCTCCTGCGAAGCCTCCTGCGGCGTCTCTTGCGGCGCCTCCGCACTTCCGCAGCTGCAGCGCTCGAGAGATCACCCTTCATAGATTCGCTTTCCACTTCACTTTCATATAGATCGAGCTTTTGAAACAATAACCCAATATTTCAGATCTTAAGATATTCAACCTAAAAGCATACTCAAGCCAAATGATCTCCTTTTCTTTATATAGGCAAGCTCTTCCTCAAATCATGGACCAATACCACGGGCCAAAACCATAACAAACCAATACCATCAACTCAATACTAGGGATCAACCACTTCTGTCGAGATGCCATGGTCCAAAAACCATAGGTTCAAATTCAAGGACAAACTACCATGACCAAAGGTAAGTTTCCCAAAAAAACTATTATCTGCATAAAATTCCGTGAACTTTCTCCACATGAAATAAACTTTATAAAATTTTCTCCTGCATAAATTCCGTGAACTTTTCTCCTGCATACTTCTTAATTCTCATCATATTGAGAGCCATGCCATGGGTGTTGCCATCAAGTACAACATCTGTAACATATAACCATACCAGAAACATAATGCCAACATTAAATTGATGAATGAACAAAGGCAACCTAGCACAATGGTGCCCCATGACTGTTTTGCAGGATGCCATTCATTTTGTAGCTTGTGATATATTTAATAGCACGAAGCATCATTTTTTAGCCCCCCCCCCCCCATCATGTGATTGGCGATACTTTTAGGCTAAAAAATATCATGGCACAAGCTGAATGGTTGTCAAATCATAGTTAGTTGGTCAGCAAATGAGAGGAACATTAATAGGGGAATTATCATATTTTTTGGTTTGTAAAGCCACCAGTAGAAATAAAGGAGTTTCCCTGTGACATAGGAAACACATAATTGGGAAAAAACATAACACATAGAGTTATTTAGTGGGGACTTTGACAGAATGGAAGTGAGGGCATACAAAGATAAATGGGAGGAACCATGGTCCATATTGAAACTGCACAAGTAGAATCCATATGGGTGAATCCAATAGTATGGAACATCTTTGTCTAAGTAGAATGGATTATGTTTTTGGAGAAATTTCAAGGGACCGATACCCAAATTACTCTAGAGTTCACCAATATGTTTAATGGAGAAAGGGATTTGATTCGACAACTCGCTATTATGGTGAATAATGAAACCCTTGAGGTGACTACATGATTTCCTCAAAATGGAGAAAAATGGTATAAGAACCTTAAGATTTGCAATGAAAATTGGTGCCCCTTCTTGGAGGAACCTTCATTGTTACCAGACCTGAAGCAGGGGATTCGAAGGGAGTTGTTACCACCATTATGGCGCGATGTAGTCTATTTTTTCTAGAATTTTATTGCTTGTGAAGGACATTACAATAAGGTATATCATTATCATATTCAAATTTTAATCCACCTAGATGGAATAAATGCTATGAATATGGCCTTCTACCTTCTCAAAAGTATGACTAGGATGGAAGCAACAGTATGGAAGAGAAAAGATATTGAAATTGTGTTTTTTAATCAAGGTCTCATTAAAATTATTTTCAAAGATGAGTTTAACTGCATTAGGATTCCATGCGGATTGTTTTCACAATGAGAGAAAACCATTGCATGAGAGACGACCTTACCAATTACCAAAAATGTGGTAGCGAGAAGTGGAAAAGGGTTGGTCAAAATAAATGAAACTCAACAATGATACCCTACAAGGGCTTTATAATGAGAGAAAGGTAAAGAAATTGATGAGAAACACATATATATTACCAATGATGACAAATTTGATCCAATGCAGATTGTCGTGACTTATGCTTTTGAGGTTTACTCACCATTTTAGACCAAAGGTGACTTTCCATCACAAAGGGAGGCTTTAAAATTCAATGTTGGAGCAATTGGATACAAAATGAAGAAGTGAAAGACAAAATGTAAGTTGTAATGCCCCACCCTTTTTGGTTTTTTAGTTTGGCATACTAGACCCTGTTGAACAGAATAAGAGACTTTTGCTACAAAATCTTACACTTAGGGCTTGACTATGAAAAAATAAGCCAAAATTTCATAATATGGATACCTTTCTTGAGGCTATTAATCAAGCAAAGGACCAAAGGTTAGAGCTGAGTATTATTCCCAATAATGTGCCACAAAATCTCAACACCTTATCAATAGCATCATGGATGATATTGTTAAAAAACATATGCATTTCTTCAACTTTAATTGGACCGCCCTCAATGGAAGACAAAGGATGAACTATTTTATCTCAGAATTATAGATAAAGAAACTCATAGGAAATCATTGAGACAATGAGGAAATGTTGGTTTACCATGTACCTGGCTCAGGAGGCCAAGTTGGGGGCATAAATAAAAAAATGGAAGGATAAAGCTACACAAGAGGAGAAACTCAAAAATACTATGAGTGACATGGGTTGCAGATCATTACATGCCAAATTCCTTCAAGGTTTTACCCAATATATTTACACTAGTGTTGGGTAACTTTTCAACTTAAATAGATCTCGACAGGATAGACTCATGTGATAGCACAACATCAGGAATTCATAGCTATATATTTTAATTTTGATAACAGTGATCATAATCTCTTGTGCAATTTGTACCTTTTTAATTATATTTTGGCAGAAAATTGGAGGTGGAATCCCAATCCATTTTTCAAAGAAGTGCAACTTAGGGCTATAATGTCCTATAGAACTAATCTCATTCAGCGGAGGGAGTTTCACAATTTTTATGGAGCATTGGAGTTTGCATTAAGGTTTGTTGTTAGGGAGGCATACTCTTTGACATGACCAGTTTAGGATGACTTAAATAGGCTCATAATGGACCCTTCATATGATGTTACAATTTAACATAATCAAAGGTTCATTGTCACAGAGTACCATGAGTTGGTTAAAACTTAATCTTTAATATCTCTCCTTGTTGCTCAAGATATCTGGGATGGTCTTCCCAAATACCTCCAATAAAGACATCCCTATTTTTGTTTAGCCCTTAATCAAGCACCTACTATAATATTTCTATATTGAGATTATGAGCTAGATGGATTGGATTACGGTTTCATTTCCTGATTATCTCGTTCCCCACAACATTTTCTCAAGATCCTACTCATTGGGATGATCAGGAGGAAAGGAAATGATGGCATGAACTGGAATGTTGTTTTGGATACTATTGGAGAATTTGTCCATCCTTCGTACTCGTGGAGTGATATATACACAGGTGTCCCTAAACGAGAAGACGAGGATGCAAGAGGACATGCATCAAAATTAGCAAGGGGGAGATGATGAGCTACATTGATATTTTTGTTGCGAAATCACCTGCTGTGTTTTTGATCAATTTCCAAACTATACCTAAAACCCTGTACATACACCATGGGAAACTTATGGTATATAAATGCATTTACTAGTATTCTTATCACAGTTATATATTAGAACAAAAGGATGATTAAAGATTAGTATATTGTATGAAGAAATGAATAGGTGCTAACTTAAGTTTGTGAAGGTGCACATCCAGTATGATGTGGTTGCAGGCATGTGGAAATCATGGGAAAAAACAAATGGCACCTATGGATTTAACCACATGATATAAAGGATAAATGATTTTGGTTCAAGCATCTACAAAGACTCCAGACACATAGGTTTAGCCACTTGTATATTATTCCATGAATTTTGTATATGGGACCAATGATGAGTTGATCCATTTCATGGATCTCATCTAAGTCCAAGAAGAGCACTCTGTGTTTCACAAGTTCCCGTGTTAATGGTTGAAGATATATTTGAGATGCCTCAATGCTAATAGTCATTATAGCACCAAGGACAAGTAAATTCTGCCTCGTGGGATTTTCTTGTTATGTCTACTCTTTATTTAGAAATATGATGTATCATGCGGTAAACCATTGGGTTAAGTGTGATCTCTAATTTCAAACAGTCTGTTGGGGCTTAGATTCCCCTCAGACCTATAAATATATGTATTCTTAAGCGTAGAAATAGTACGTGACTTATACTAAAATTAGAAAACAAGTATTCACACCATCATGGACCTTAATACAAGTAGTGCCTTAATAATGTACCTTGTCATTGTCTGGTTTATGCCTTTTTTGTTTGTTGTTGAACAAATTATGCTAATATTTTAGTATTGATGTTTTATCTTATGAATTTATGGAGGATTATTCTTGTATGTTATTTAATACAATTTGTTCATTCTAAGTTAATGATAATTTGAAATATAAACCTAGGAGGACTTAAGAAGAGAGTGAAATGTTACCATTTCAATAAATTATTATGTCTCATCATCTTGTTTGTCTTCTAATATTAATGATACCACCAATTTTAATACTCTTTCACGATGTCTACTACTTGAAATTACTCTACATAATTTTTACCAATGATATTATTCATTCATGAATCTTTTACAATCACTACTAACTTTCAATTTAATTTTGACGACCCAATAGAAAATTGGTTGGAAGAATCATTCTTGAGGAGGTTTCTATTCTATAGGAATGTTAACATAATTAAAAATACTAGCAATATTGTAGGGACCTTCCTTAGGATACGATTTTTTTTTTTCTTTTTAAATTTACAATCAGGCTCAAGATAATAGCAACAAGTAACTAGATATAGGAAACCATGCTCGTATTTTATTAACCAATAAGTAATGCAATTTAATTTATCATGTTGCAATTATAAGAAAATAAATAATTTCATTTTAAACTAACCATTTGTTAGCAACATCCATTATGAAATTCACATAGCAATTAAAATCGCATCAACATTGGAACCACATATAAATTTTAAGGTACATACATCAATAGTCCATAAATGTACAATTCAAACATCAGATCTTTCACTTTAACACTATGGTAATTATGATGATGATGATGATGGTGGTTAACGTCCACTGAGACCAAATTGGTCTATCGGACCCATAATTTTCTTAGCTTTTAATTATCTGGCTCCTCGTCTTTCTTGGCGAGATTGGTGTTGTCGCTTTCTTTTTTTTCTCTACGGTCTTCCAACTTCCTTTATCTTCCATATCCTTCATCTCTTATGGTTCTTGGAACATTGGTGTCTTAGCTTCGTGGTCTATTGTATTCGTCCTTTTGAAGATAGTCGGAGAAGAAGTTTGGTCTAAGAGATCTGCTTTGTTGTTAAATGAAGATTTATTTTGTGCGGTATTCGAATCCTCATAACTGTTGATTTGTTGGGCGGGGCTTTTTCCCTGCTTGTCTTGAGAGTTGTTTCTTTCTTGCCCGATTTCTTGTGATTCAGAGTTTTCTCTAGAGTATTCTTCTTTGATGACAGTGTAGTGTTCTTTTGTGCTCCCTCCCACCATGTAGATCTATGGTGGTTTTTTCTAGCAGAATTTTTCTGGGAGGCTTTTGGGAAATTTTTGGCTAGATGGCCTGTCTCAAAGCAGGATCGACATCTAAAGAGGACACTTTCATAATCTAGTTTCTGGTTCCACACATAGTCTTTACTTATTAGGTTTATTTCAGCTGGGAATCCGGCGCTGAAGTCCATTTCAACACAGATGCGTGCATAGGTGGTTCTCGCATATTCCTCCATTTCTGGGCACCTGCAGTAAAATTTCCCAATTGCATTTCCAATGGCTTTTAGCGAGGAGGGATTCCAAAGATGCAAGGGTAGGCTTGGAAATCTCACCCAAACTGGTGCTGAGGTTATGACTACTGTAGAGGGATCGAATGATGGGTTCCATGGCTTCATGAATAGGCCTGATTTTTCCCAAAACCAAGGGTCAGAATCTAGAATACATTGTCTACTTTCAGGATTTTCAAAATCTACTATAAAGAAACCCCTAGCACAGCGGTAGATATTAATTTCATCAGAAATGACAAGTTTCCATATCTCCGAGGTCCAATTGTGGAGAGCTGTCAGCTGCGGCCAAAAACCATTGAACCGACAGATTAGGGCACTTTCAGAAAACTTCAAAGCCTCCTCGAGTGAGGCCTGAACCACCTGGACAGTGGGAGCTGGGGCTTCACTGACGATATGGGCAGGAGTTTGTCCTCCAAAAGCAGATGAGCTAACAACCATTTTCGCGAAGCTAAGAGCCATATTTTACTTGCCCGTATATACAATGATAAGCATGTAACATAACTTTTATGAAAACACGAGGTATTGTTCACCAAAGGGGTGGAGATTCGATCTCGACTTTGTCGCTTCTTGCACTCCCTTGTTGATTTTCATGTTCACATGTGAAGGATGATGTGTCTCGACTAAATGTCGTTGACTCACTAGTTGACCTCCCAGCCTATTCCTTGGGTACTCTTCTTCCCCACAGACCCCCAAGCTGCAATGGGGATGTAAAGTAGAGGAAGAATACTAGTTGATGGAGGAGAGAACCCTTGGCTCAATGTTTCCCTCTCTAATGGCCTCCACCACACCGAACTCACTATGAACTTCGTAGTCACCCACAAAAGCATTATATAATCCATCTAAAAGTAGGGAAAAAAACAATCCTCTCACATAGCTTGCTCCTCCTTTTATATGAGGCTTCATAGGTGACATTTTTCATTTCATGCAAACATACTTGTTTTTATTAAAATAAAAGTTTGATTATTCACCCATCCATGTGTCAGACTTTCACCAAGACTCTCCTAAATTATTACTTAAATTCTTATTTAAAAATAATATTTTTCCTCACCCGAATATGACTCCTTATTTCTTCTCCTAGTTATCATTTGATCCCCTTTTTATACTCCTTATTTTGTGTTCACTACTAGATTCAACTGGTAGGTCTCATATATGATTCCCCATCTACACCCTAGTTTATCTCAAATTGACTTATGGATGGTGATCCTTGTGTTGGCTCTTGCCACATGGAGGTTCTCTCATGAAACTAAATTTCTCTAAGTTAAATTATTATTTTCATTCACCACCCTCTTTTTTTAATGAGTTTAAATTATACTAGGAACAATGTTTCTAATTAACTCTGTGTCCCTTTCCCCTTTTTTCTTATTGAAACACTTACATATTTTGGAGCTATTTTATATGCATATTATCTACCCAAGATTTTCCAAATGTGGGAAGGGCAGAGTTACTCAATTGGTCCAATCTTTTCATTTATTCCTATTCTCCCTTTATCACAAATTGTACTCTTGATTTAGTTACTTGGTTATAAAACCTCAATTTTTACATTACTTGAGTTAGTATGACTATCAGATCTTAATTATATTTCAACAATTTCTTCTTGGTGCTAAGGGTGTCAAGTTAGTTGTGCCCTTTAAGAACTTCCCTTGAAGTTCTAAAGGTTCAACACCAATCGATTTCTTCTTGATGCCAAGGGTACCAAGTCGGTCGTACCCTTCAAAAACTTATCTTTGAAGTTCCAAGGGTTCCATTCCACTTTCCCTTCAGGCGTCCAGTGACTATGAGGGGAAATCTAGGTGTGACGATAGAGACCACTATCCTCTACTATGTCACCCTTTATAGTGAGACTACTGGTTATGGGGATCAAGGAATCTACCTTTATGTGCACCCCCAGTAAGATCCTCATGAGTGACCCAATCCAGGGTCCACCCCCATGGCATCATGATCTTTAAGGAAAAGGAATCCCCACAACCTTCAACCCAAGTCACGGCATAAGTGTTAGAGGTTGAGATCATTGACGTTTTACCACCCCTCCCATGAAGTTTCATTTATCTATACAACCCCATCACCCATGTGTGAGTTGTTCATCCAAGCAACTAACCCATGCCTACAACCACTAAAATCATTAGAATTCACAATAGAATTTTAAATTGAGCTTAGTTTTTTTTTTGAGACAGTAATATGCAATTCAAATAAAACCATAGGTCGTTGACTCATCATATGAAAGTGCATTTGGGTAGTTCCCTTCCACACTCAATCATCATCAATAATATTTTTTCATAAGATTAGTTACCAAATTACTTGTGTATGCTAAATCATGTCCATGACATAATCATCAACATATTTCTTAACTATGAGAAATAACTAATGTAAATAGAAAACATAATCAATCCATCACATATGTAATGCCCCACTTAAATCTTATCCTGCAAATTTTGTTAATGTTTACATTATCTGAAAATATTGAGAAATATTGGTTTAATATAAAATTCATGATTTCTATTATTCAAATTCCCAACTTACCTTCTCAAATTGAATCTTAGGAAGGATATGGTCTCCTTCCATTATTTCAAATAATATATGTATTCATCTCACATTCCCCAATGTACCCTCACATTTACTAGGGAGAAGACATGGTCCTCTCCATTTAATTACATCTCACATTCCCCAATGTACCCTCACATTTATTAGGGAGAAGACATGGTCCTCTCCATTTGATTACATCTCACATTCCCCAATGTACCCTCACATTTACTAGGGAGAAGACATAGTCC
>APFE031163717.1:10415-32565 GCA_000404065.3 Pinus taeda
TGGTCCTCTCCCATTAATTTCCCAATTTTATATTCATGTCACATTTCCAAATGTACTCTCAGCTTTACTTGGGAGAAGGGAAGTCAACTATAAGGATGGATGAGAAGTTAATGACATTAATGAGGGGTGGTTGAGATGGAGAAGAGAGGGAGGGTATAAAAAGGGAAGGGGGAAGGGAGAAAAGGGGGTGTTGGGTCTTGCTTATGATTGTGGGGTTGGTTGTGATTTGAGGACTTGTTGTGTTTTTGGAGACCTTAGGAACCTATGGAGGTTTCTTGGGTTGTTGAGAGGAGGGAAATATTGTTATCTTGGTCTGGATCATTCATCTTGGACACACACACTACATCTGGTTGGACTTGGGCTCGGAGGGCTAGGGAACCTGTGGAGGTTTCCTGGGCTAGGGATTATTTCCTAGTTGGCTGGGAGGTAAATCCAGTTGGGTCCGTCAAGAGGAGCGTTCAGCAGGAGTAGCAGGACAAAGGCATCTCCATCAACCACCGGTACAGGTATTCATCCATAGACTACTCTTGTAAAGTTTATTAGAATGAAATATTCACCTTAAGTTATGCTTATTAGAATGTAAATGATAAAATTTTATTTGTTTAAAAGTCTTATAAGTAAGTAAGCTATCACCTCTTATTGCATTTAATTTAAGAAGAAATTAGATCTATTAGCAGACCCTAGGGTAGGTCTCTTACACATGGTATCAGAGCTTTGGTTCAAAATCTGGACCTTGAAACCTGTTACTTTGTCTTGGCTTGGTTGTGAATGCTAGTTTTGAGAGTGCACATATTCTAGTGGGCTCAGCTTCTAGAGAAAATTGGGCTCATTTTCCATGAATGTAGCTGTTATAAATGGATGGTTGGGGAATGAAATTGCGCCTTTTTATTAGCCTTGCCCTACTATTTTAAAGGGGGCTGAAGGATTGCGTGTCGTGGTTAATTTTTCTAAAAGAGTTGGTCGCTGGTTTCTTTTGAAGTGCACCCTTGAGGATGAGATTTCTGCTACGTGTTCACTATTGAATATGAAACCTCGTCAGTATGGGTTACAGAGTTCTCTTATTTTGGTAAAATTGTTATATTATGTAAAAAAAAAAAGGGACTCTCACGAGAAGCAATTCCTCAGCTGCATTTTCTCTGAGTTACGGTGAAAAATCATGTTTGAAAGGTTTCTTAATAGTTTTATAACTTATTTTCATTAGCCTGTTTCAGCGCAATTTCAGACCAAACATGGCCTCGAAAAACCCGTCCCATTACCATGGCCATTTCCAAGCTTAGTAAGAAGTGCAAGGAACCTGGATCGTAAGGGGTTGAAAAGGAACCCTAATAGGCCCATTTTAGCTCAATTACAGATCCAATGCCTACTACAGGTTGTCTTGAAGACCGAAAGAGTGAGTTATGAGTAGAAGAAACGTGCTTTCTAGCTCTTTAGATGGCGCAGGATCGAATCCTAGGGACTAGAAATGGCTAAGAGTCATTAGATTTTGCTGGAATATGCATCCAAAAGCTTCATGCTAATCGGTTCTCGCATATAAAAGCTAAATCATATATGGTAGATGTCACCATAGTTAATCGATATATAGAACACTAGTAAGTTATATATATAGATATATAGTGACAACATTAAGGATTGATTGGGAATAAAAATTTTGTCGAGAATGAATGTGAATGGTGGCATGTGGGGTCTAGAAGATGCCATAGACCTCCACAACATATTGAGTCTTGACCCAAAAACCTATTAAAAATAAGAAAACAAATGGAAAAATCAGTTACAAAACTTGTAGTTTGGTTGAACTATCGCTGCAACATTGTATAAATATCATTATTATTATGTTGTTCTATGTGGTAAATCTCTTTTGACTCTAAATAGGATTTATGTATCTAGTGCCATCATTTGATGGGTGTTAGGTGCATCCTAGGTATGCTGCATTTGAGAACTCTGATCAAGATACCTCAATTTTTGTGTTATTTTCCATCTATGACCAGTAACTGGCCATCTATTTTCATTCCAGGCTTACGAAAAATCAGTATGGCATATCTCTTGTTAAGGATTTCATTCCACATCAATATACGTATCTCCCTGTGTTAAAAAAAAAAAAAAGTGAATGTGAGTCAATTAATCCCGTTTTGGTAGTAATTGTAGAAAAGGGTGGTTTATGATGTATTATGCACCAAAATCTTTACCAATCTTGAACCTGGCATTGAGGTGCAAGTCCCAGGGCTGATGTGATAGCATCCTCCCTTACTTTGGTACTAATTTACCAACACCTTGTAGAAATGATTGTATGCTTTGTGAGTCCCCACATAACGCTTCTTGTCTTTGTGATATGCTCTTAGTCGTAAGCTTATATAAAACAAAGTGACATATCCCTTGTTGATGATCTTCTTCCACATTAATATGACTAGTATAATTCAACTATTTGTTAGCATGATTCTAGAATGCCTTCTGTTGGATGGAAGAGGAAGGGACACAAAAAGGTTGTTCCTTGCAACAGACTTAGGGAGTCCCTCAGCGTCCGTAAATCTTTTTTCTCAGGAAAAGGTTATTTATATTAACAAACTAGTAGACTGGGAAACAGTCATTACATGCATCATATCAAGTTTCAATATGCAATTTCAGAATAAACATATCTAGTTTCAGAACTTAAACTCCCATATAAAGTTTAAACAATTATTATACTCACGACAGGGCCTAACAATTACTTACAAGAAATACAGTTCATAACACTAAGTTCATCTTCAAACCATCATCTCTGTGATGAATTAGCTCTCCACACTCTGTCATTAGGGGCACCCGTTATTATATCAAACAGAAGAAACAATGCCGCTATTAGAAATTTTAGGAAGATTGTCAGCAGAATTGGCAGTTTATTACTTAAGGATGGCATTCATCATCATGTGTACCATTTCACATTCACCAGTGTCATGGTACCCAACATACCTCTGTTTTGGAACCTGGAACACAGGAAAGTTTGAACATTCACCCAATCATGCTTTCTGTAGAGAATAGCATTGTAATATGATGAGCTATAGATGAGGGCCAGCAAAAGGTCATATGACAATTTCCCATGGATTAAAAGAGGGTACTTGAAGCCTGAGGCATCTTATCCCTCTTTGAAGTGATACTTCATTCCAATAAAATTTGGAGCTATCTTTTTCTAATGAGTCGCAACTTGTTAGCCGTTAAAGCTTTATTAAGCTCATGTGCAGCAACTGTTCCTAACTAGATTCCAGGGTAAATTGGCATTTGGCGGCACCCTTTCTCTTGCATAACTTTCATTGTGCTGCAAAAATGGCCAAGTTCCTCAGTTAGCCTTGCGTCCCTCAAAGGGTAATTGTAGTTGTAATCTCCCTAATCTTCCATGTCATACATGGGGTTTCTTATTAGACCACAACTAAAACATGTCTTCACCAATTTTGGATAGAGTATAGCAACATATTACTTGCAATAGAGCATCTATAAATTTCCCATATTTGATGAAGACACAAAAACACACTATATTTCCAATATCCAATTTTATAAAAAGGACCAAAATTGGCCTATATGAAGAGCACTATACCATGATTCAAATTCATGAAGGGACGTGAAAATTTGAGGGAGGATGAAATTTAGCAATGACCAAATCTCTCCCAGGTTATTATGCAATGGAGTACCAATCAATAGCAATGTATTATCAACAGGCAACATCTTCAGGTGTCTTAGAAAATTTCAATTGAAATTCTTCAGCTGATGCCCCTAACACACAAACAAACCTCCAGTCAGATTCCCAGACAAACGATGCCAATCAAAAATATATAAATTGATGAAAAGCTACTTTCTAGTTTACCTCATCAACAACAAGATATTTCCACTTGTATCAAGCCAAAACCTTATAATCATTCAATGCCACATCATAAGATGATAAAAACAAGGAATGTTGGGCCCATTGTTACGGGCATATACTTGATCCTCAACTCAGCTCGTTCTTTCTTTGATCCATGATAAAGGAGCACACTCATGCTTGGAACAAATCTACACGAGAATGCAATTAGTTAATAACAAATGGTCTCAACTTAAACGCAACCTCATATAAGCACAATAAGCAAATAACTAACAACCTGTTAAATTCAATCACCTAATTTGAGAGAGTAGAAAAAGGAACAACTATCGAGAAAGGTCCATGTATTCCCATTCCCTTTAGATGTGCAAGGAATCCAATAGTCTGAATAGTCTTTCCAAGACCCATTTGATCAGTAAGAATTCCATTAAGACCATTCTGCCATAGTGAAATAATCCACTTCACCCCCTTTCATTTGAAGAGATCTAAGCCTTCCTCCAATTAATAAGGGTACGAGTTCCATTTGTTCTTTCCAAAGCCTCTCTTCCTCAGTTAAATTATCAGAACCTTCCTCAATTTTCTCTTCCTTGCAACTAACAAGCATTGCCCCAACTACTATTCTTGCTTGCTTGCGGCCCTGATAGTCATAAATAAGAATCAGAGAGTTAGGACTAGTATGCTAGATCCTATTATGCATGGAAGAAAACACAGTTTCACTTTTACTTCTATATTTATTATATTTTTCATTTTAGCTTGCAAATATTACAAGGTTTCTATTTTCTATTCTATTGATGATTCAGGTGTAAACATTCCACCTCGATGACCAACTCCCAACCATGATATGTCATCCACTACCTTGAAAAATTTCATAAGAAACCAGATGCCTTCCACAAAAAATGATCATACAAATATTCTTTCAGAGAGGATATCAAAGAAAAAAAATGGAAGAAAGGTCGAACATATTTTGAATTAGTAGGCTTTTGGTGAAGTACATAAAACATATTAGACATGAAATATATCTTTTAATTGGAAAAGCAGAGGACATTCACTGAACTAAAATAATTAATCATAGGGTACTCACATAATATCACAAGAAATTGAACATTTATGTCAATTTAGCACTTAGACATTTGTTGAAGGACAAAAGTAAGGTGATACTTGAGATGAGTTAAAATTACTGCATTACGAACAATAGTTGATTTTCTTTTGCGAGATCTTTTTGCATTAGTCCCTTGAGTTGATTGTGCATTGTCATCTACACCTGCATACTGTGCACAGGGATTAAAAAACTCAGAAAAAGGCCAAGATACATTGAGAAAAAGCAAACGAAAGAAGCCTTGGTAAAACTTACAGAAGTCATGCCATCCATCTTTTCCAGTAGAAACTTTGTATACATCTCACTCTGATTCAGAAGTTCATCCAATTTGCTAAACATGGAATCATTCATTTCTAAAGTTTCACTCCTGATTGATATTTCCATTTCTGCACCCTAGTGTTTCAAACATGCTTCTTCAATTCTTTTCTCCTCCTCTACCATTTCCTTTGTAATTACTAATTCTGCATCTCCTCCATTCATAATATTTTCTTCTTCAGGTATTTTCTCCTCTTCAACAATTTCCTCCTTAATTATTCTCATTTGAAAATTCTCTACATTGAGAGGTATTTCATTGTTCTCTCCTTGCACTTCAACTCCAGTAAATTTTTGTTGTTTATCAGAATATTAATGTCAAATCCTTATGTCTTCCGTATGCACAAAAATTAGGAATGTGCCAAGAATTTGACATGAACATTAAAGCGCCACATAGATAATAGAGAACTTAAATTCCTATCTAATTTTATCAATACAGTGAGGTTGGATTTACCTCTTCCAAAATAGATATAAATGCCTTTGAATTTTCTCCATGTACAGCCTTTTCTTCTTCGACTATTTTCTCCTCTTCAGCCATTTCCTTTGTAATTACTGAAATTTGGCCATTCTCTAAGTTGAGTGGTTTCACATTATCCTCTCTTTGGAGATGCACTTCAATTCTGGTACATGTTTGTTGTTTATCATACTAATGATGTCAAACCCCAGCACTACTTGTGTACACAAAAATTATGAACCAGCTAATAGCTTGACATGAATGTTGAAATAGATAAAAAGAAATGTGAGAAAAATATAAATGATGAATAGATTTCACAAAAGGAGAAATGAACCCAATTGAATGCAAAGGCATACTACCTTGCATGGTGCTTAAGGAACTACAAAAAAAAATATTAAATCTCATTAAACAATAGGGTTGGGTTACCTCCTTTTTCCAAACAGAAAGTAGTGACTCTCCGTCTCCTCCATTCATAGGCCTCGCCACCTTAACCTCCATTTCTTACTTCTGCTCAAAGTTCAAAGAAATTGGAGCAGAATAATGAAGTTCTTAATCATTATTAGACATAAGATTTATCAAACATGCCTAACTCTAGAACAAGATATCAACTACTATTAAGAATAAAACTTCATATCATCTAACAAATGGTAAAAAAAAGTTATACCTTTGGGGATACTCTGCTAGGCTTGAAGCATACATGTATAAGCAAGCGTCTTTGATAATAGGACCAATAAGAGTCAGAATGTAAGGGGGGTTAAAAGCATGAAATCTCGATAGCATCTATTGTCACAATCAATATATAAGAATAGACAAATATGGTCCCAACTTGAGAACTAAGATTCTCAGGGGTTGGAGTTGGGTAAGGGATAACAATTTTGAATATTCTTGATTACATCTAATATTCTGAAGCACTGATAACACAGAAGATGTATTTCCATGAAAACCTGCAAATCCTCTAGAAAAGATAGGATATGTAGATAAATTTAGAGAATCATGGAGCCATGGAATATCTGAAGGGTTTAACCCTATTAATAATTGTCACTATCTTAGGTATATCCAAAAACCTATGTTTCAGGCTCATATGACTATCATCAGTAGATGTTTTATCTAGTAAAGATGAAGATTCCACTAATAAAGAACCACGATTATTAGCAGTCAAACATTAGAAGGCACTAATGGAACTCTATAGAAGACATGGGCATTCCCTCTTAAAAAAAAAACGATTTGAAAAACAAAAGAACTCTTAAATATCTTTAGATAAGAATAAATTCAGTCCTGAAATACATTTTTAAGATTAAAAAAAAAAGGAAGTCAATGGGCAAGCTGGCAGAGTTGGTATATTAGGAAGGGTTCAGGAGTTTGCAGCCATTAAATAACTTGGATCTGATGTTTAGGAAGAAGACTTTCCAACATCGCGAGTCATATATTATCACTAAGAATCTAGTAGCTAGTTATGATTTTCTAGGTCTAAGGAAACTTGCATATCTGTTAATTGCTCATATAAACCACCTGCAGAGATAAATTATTGATATGAAAACATCCCCTCAAGAAGTGATCTTGTTGTGAATAAGTAATACAATAATCCCATTGCATCCGACATAGAATCTAATATGCTTCTATTAATAATTAGTGATATTCAGTTAGGCTATAGGTCCTTACGTGGATACCTGGCAATTGGAGATATAGAGATAATAAGATTGCACATTTAGTTTCCAAGTCTCTACCTATTCCACTAAATTCATGTCAGTTAGTTTGGGTTTCATGCTTCTAAAACCAATCCTAGAAATTGACACAAAGAAAAATATCTTCACCCTTTTGAGAAGTAAAGTTTCATTTTGAGATTCAATCTGACCTTTCAATTATCTTTTCATTTTGTATAAAAACAGCTCAACCTTTTATAGAAAATACAAAGTTTTGACTGATAACAAAGGTAAAGTTGAACCTAGTGAAAATCTTAAATTAATGGGAAAGTTTGTTAGAAAATAATGTACTTGGAGTTTTCTCAATGGTTTGATTGCATTTTGTAATTTCATAGTTTTTAGAGGCAACTTTTTCTTGTATGCAACCCGTAGCTTCTTGAGCCTTTAAATGATAATCCTCCAAAGAAGCACTACAATTTATTCAGATTTGCCTAATGCCAAATGTAAAATTAGACAAGTTGAACATTAAACTGCTTTGTTATACATATTATAAATTAATCAGTTTCTTTGTTGACAAATTCAAAGGATGTGCCTCTAGTAATCTTTAAGAAGGTATGCAAGGAGTTCAAATGCACTAGTCAGGACAAAGGCTATCAAATTGTGCTTAAATGTTAAAATTAAACTATTCTTCTCCTGCACAATGGATTCATTAAGGAGAACACTGGTAGAATAAAGTAGATTAAAGTGAATGATGCTAATAGATAGGTAAGATTTAATAAAATGTCTGAAGACCTTTTGAGGCAATTTTCAAACTGCTCATTGAGAGTCTTAATATTGTTCAATACAATTAGAAAAGTTGTAATTGCATGATTTATAATTTACACTTATATCGATGATCTTGGATCTTCAAAAATGGGTGGTTTTTATTTTTATTTTAGTGGAGTACTATATAATGATGCTTTAGAGATGACGAACTGAATAATGGTCAAAGTTCTGACTTGAAATAAAGGAGATGGCATTTCGGATCCAAAGTTGGTTATTTTATGTTCGAATCACTCTAGAAATTTCACTCATTAATTCATAAGCCTATATTTTTTTTAAAGGCTCAGGGCTGGGTGCATGTATGAATTCTTACTCTACTAGCAAAGTGGGAGAAACTGTAAGATAAGAGAGTAAACAAGGGACTTATAGCCTACTCATTTCACCACCAGAGATATTTTTATAAATAAATCTTATTCTATATTCTAGAATCTAGATGCAATTATGAGTGCATTACCTTCTTAGCTACTAATCATAACCATGACAATGAAAGGATCTGCGTATTGGCTCCAAGGCTTGGTCTTCTTGATGTGGAAATCCAAGACAAAACTAACCACCAATGCCAAAAATAAACAATCCTATGGTATCAATTTGCAGCCCTCTAAATCTGCTTTGATTGTGCATAGAACCAATGGTAATTTTCATGTTCATCTTTTGTAGGTTTAAATATGAATTGTTGTACCTGAGTTCCCATGCTCACACCTTGTTACTAGATGCCAAAAGTACACAATCGTGTGCTAGTTATTAGTTTGTGAAAGAAATCACGAGTTTTTCCCACACTGGAAAATTCCAGAACAACATATACAAGTTGTTAGTATAATAGAACAACATATACAAGTTGTTTTGCAGTTCTATGTTATTTATTTATGAACATTATATAGATTTGGTTGGACACATGAAAATCAATTGATGGATTTGGTATTGATGATGGAAATGTTGGATGTATGACCAAATGTATGACTTACTTGGTTACAATTTATCTAGTATATGACTTGTTAGAGTTATTGTTGCATCGTATAGGCTTATATAGATATGATTTATCTAATCAATGACTTAGTGAAATTATGATTTACCTGATGTAAGATTTATTTCCAGTATGAACAACAAAAATTGACACGTGGACACTGGGCTTAATAAACATGATGTTTAAGATCATGTATCTATATCTATTTTGTGTTTATATATATGCATGGATGAGAACTAAACTATAGATTGGAAAGAACCGTATGATAACCAAGATCTATTATTCCATTTGGGAAGGTTGAGACGACCAATGAGGAAAGGTACGATGTACATATTTCTATTACATTTGGTATCTACTTGATATGCACTCTTATAACACAAGTAAAATGCAAATGACAGGTGGCGAGACAACCTGACTGGATTATTCGATGACAAGTCCAACCAGCTCTATAGTGTGGTCCGTGTTAGGGAGTTGACCCTAGTTCCAAAGGAGGGGTGGAGGCATTTCCCACCGTGTATCCTCCGAAACTTGGAATCGTGGGAGGGCAGTGGTGGACACGCTCCCCTAGACGCGTGATGACGATTTCCAGTTGCCTGCTGGGGAAGTTAGGTCGATGTATTCGACGCTTCCACCATGTCGGTTTTATCAGTGGTTAGTATGGATGTTGCCACTGATAAAGCAGCAGAGGATGGATAGGGTGGGAATGGAAGTAGGTTAGGATGGATGGGAGGATATAGATCGGTTGGAGACTCTTGATGGGAAGTAATTTCATTGTCTGACTTATCAAATTTTAATGCTATAACTCACTCTGGTTTGCTATGATTTCAAACTCCTTGTATATTTTCATTCTAACTTCTGGACGAAGTTTTCTGAAGGAGGGGTGTATGTAATGCCCCACTTAAATCTTATCCTGCAAATTTTGTCAATGTTTACATTATATGAAAATATTGAGAAATATTGGTCTAATATAAACTTCATGATTTCTATTATTCAAATTCCCAACTTACCTTCTCAAATTGAATCTTAGGAAGGATATGGTCTCCTTCCATTATTTCAAATAATATATGTATTCATCTCACATTCCCCAATGTACCCTCACATTTACTAAGGAGAAGACATGGTCCTTTCCATTTAATTACATCTCACATTCCTCAATGTACCCTCACATTTACTTGGGAGAAGACATGGTCCTCTCCAAATCATTATCAATATATATATTCATCTCACATTCCCCAATGTACCCTCACATTTACTAGGGAGAAGACATGGTCCTCTCCATTTGATTACATCTCACATTCCCCAATGTACTCTCACATTTACTAGGGAGAAGACATAATTCTCTCCATTTAATTATCAATATATATATATATTCATCTCACATTCCCAAATGTACTTTCAGATTTACTTGGGAGAAGACATGGTCCTCTCCCATTAATTTCCCAATTTTATATTCATGTCACATTTCCAAATGTACTCACAGCTTTACTTGGGAGAAAGGGAAGTCAACTGTAAGGATGAAAAGTTAATAACATTAATGAGGGGTGGTTGAGATGGAGAAGAGAGGAAGGGTATAAAAAGGGAAGGGGGAAGGGAGAAAAGGGGATGTTGGGTCTTGCTTATGATTGTGGGGTTGGTTGTGATTTGAGGACTTGTTACGTTTTTGGAGGCCTTAGGAACCTATGGAGGTTTCTTGGGTTGTTGAGAGGAGGGAAATATTGTTATCTTGGTCTGGATCATTCATCTTGGACACACACACTACATCTGGTTGGACTTGGGCTCGGAGGGCTAAGGAACCCGTGGAGGTTTCCTGGGCTAGGGATTATTTCCTAGTTGGCTGGCAGATAAATCCAATTGGGTCCGTCAAGAGGAGAATTTAGCAGGAGCAGCAGGACAAAGGCATCTCCATCAGCCATCGGTACAGGTATTCCTCCATAGATTACTCTTGTAAATTTTATTAGAATGAAATATTCAACTTAAGTTATGCTGATTAGAATGTAAATGATAAATTTTTATTTGTTTAAAAGGCTTGTAAGTAAGTAAGCTATCGCCTCTTATTGCATTAATTTTCAGAAGAAATTAGATCTGTTAGCAGACCCTAGGGTAGGTCTCTTACAACATGATTAGGCATATTCATAAAACACGTCCATCATGACTATTATCATCGTAACATCAAACTGGAAAATAATTATTATCACATCCACTAATAGTAAAAGTCAAATATCTAGATCCTCGACCTGAGGTCCTCAAAGAATAATGTGTGAACCCTAAGGCTATATCAAGGCTAATGTCATATCAAGGTCAACCAACTAGTGTAGGGCACTACAAATTGAATAACATTATTCCATAGGATATAGTATTTGGGATTCCTTTAGATGATTTTCAACATATATCATGTACATCTATGTTTTCCCTTCACCAATTTCATATTTACCATGATGAGTTTCAAAATAGAATTGAAACATGGTTGGAGGAATGTTTTTAGGTAAAATTTCTTATAAATAGTAATGTTGTTATCTTACTTATGATGGATATAATGCTTAGTAATATAATTCATTTTTTTTCCTTAAGTTAAATTAATCCACAAATCATTATAGGAATAAGATTTTTATCATTTTTCTCAAACTAGACCAAATAACCCTAAATATATTTGCACATTAGACCTTAGGTTTCTCTAGGTATCTTGTTTTGAGTTTCACCTACTTCACATTAAATAGTTGATACTTAGGATGATCGATTGTGGGAATAATCTTATGCTAAAACTCTAGAAGTGAGTAATTTTCCAATTAAATCAAAACAACTCACGTACCTCCCCACTTCCTATGCACCCATTTGCAAATGCAAATTTATATATAAATTAAAAATATGATTTGAATAAAAAGGAAGTTGAATGCACTGTGAAAAGTGCGAGAAGTATAAGTAAACCCATTGGAGTTATGGATGCAGTCACAACACGTCAATACTTGTATGATACTAAGGTATCTTCTTTAGGGCTATGGACTCTTGCGGATAGCAAAGCAATACTAGGTTAAATAGAGATGAGGAATACACATGCAAATGTTTTACTCTCCCATGGTAAAGGCCCTAGGTCACACCTTAATTTAATCATTTGTGGATTTAAAGATAAGAAAATTAACCTCATAAATTGGCTTAAAGATATGGCTTGTTAATTACCTAATATTTAGTGCTTGATGGAAATATCTTTCTAATTTGAGAATGGTACCCATTACTTAAAATAAGATCGTATAGTTTAATAAGTGGATCTTTAACATTAAGTATGAATAATTCTTTAAGGAAATATTATGCATAGATAATTGATTTTCTCATTGTGTTTCCTTTTGTTAATTCCTTAAATAACCGCCCATTTTATTTTAGTTATCTAAATAAAAGAAAATGACCCCACCACCAAATTTTATTAAATGCTTAATCTTGTGAATTCACTATCTATATTTCATTATCTTTGGTTTGTGGGATTAGATATTTGATCTTCTTTTTATTTTGAATTTTATAGCTCATAAATCAGTGTGTAATTTAATTCTAATGGACTAAGTAGGTTATAAATTTTGATTCTCTTCATTTCATAATCTCCCAATTTTGAGACCACCTTTTTTCATGTAATTTAATTCTAATGGACTAAATAAGTTATAAAATTTTGATTCTCTTCATTTCATAATCTCCCAATTTTGCGACCACGTTTTTCTACCTTGCAATATAATTTTTCTCTTTTAATTTGGGACATAATGTTATGGTCATTGTGTTCTTTTGACATGGATCCCCTAGGTCCACACGACAACTAATTATACTAAATATGTTAACATGGCATATGATTTAGATTGTATTAATTTTTATCTTTATTTTACTTTTAATCTAATTTGATATAATTTTATTATTTAGTTATCCATTTTTATTTTTCTATTTTATTTATTTATTTTATTTAAATATTTTGTAATTAAGTAGGCACGCTAATAGCTTCTATTTGAAAATTGTGATTTCTAATTTCAGAGCGTGATGGTGAGTTATATGGGGAGAGAGAAATTCTAGCTATAGAAGTAGAAGAACTCCGATCACATTGGAATAAATTCCAATACCCTCGGTAATGGTAAAGGCTTGCCGAGCATAAAAATCTGGAAAGTTGGTATCACTATGATCGAAATCTAAGAAGTTTGGGACATTGACAATATACCCCTGGATCAATATCGGGTTGGCATAGCTCCTTTTAACATGATTAAGTTTGAAATCAACATTACTGACCATGTGAAATCACACCATAAGGAAAGAGGCCATAATGTAGTCGCACCACCATAACGAGTATAGAAAAAATCATTCCATCCTATAATGCCTAGGAAACTACAAAATTGTTGGAAAAAAATATAAAAATATTTGTGAGCACTCAAGTGGAACTATACCATGGAACGCATAAGTGGTACCCAAACAAAATAAATATTACCAATGATATAAGGTACTAATTCCTTTACATTATCCTTTCTATAAGGTAAGAGTGTGGTATATGTTGTAAAAGGATACAGAATAAGCTCTTCGTTCCATTATGACAAATTGTAATAAGGATCAAAAGTTTCACATCTCATAAAGGTGAAAACTTTTAAACTCAAGAGTACCCTGTGTTAAAGAAAAACAATGAGTGTATCATTAGTTCCATGCATCATAAGTACTTTCGCTGGTTAGTCAAAATAAAAACCAGTGAAGAGTATGTGCCAATTCAAGAACATAGTTTCTTCTCAAAACCATAATTGTAATTACACCGGCAAAGTGAATTTTTTATTTTCTTCGGGGAGCTTATTAGGAATTTGGTGATGTGACAATAACTATAGTTATTTTTATGAATTCTTTCAAAAAATTGATGTCGATGAAGATCTTTGGTTTCGATAGAGCCGACGTTGTAGCAATACTGTTAAGAACTTGAATTTTTATGGAAGAAATACTATTAATGTTGTTCATTGGGTGTGGTCTAACTGCAAATTTATGAGATGTCAATCATGGTCCAACATTGCATCGTCAACCATGGTCTAATGTCGCATTGTGACAAATATTGTCTCGATATGAAAATCAACCATGGTCTAACGTTGCATTGTGATAAGAATTGTCTCAATATGGAAATCAGCCATGGTCAACCATGTGTTTATAATATTTATCGTAGGGTTTATATACCTTGTGTTTATAATATTTGTCCCTTGGGTTTAATATTATCCCCTTGGATTCATAATCCCTTGGGTTTGTTATTCCCTTAGGTTTATAATATTAGTCCATCGGGTTTGTTATTCCCTTAGGTTTATAATATTAGTCCCTTGGGTTTATTATTCCCTTCGGTTTATAATATCAATCATGGTCAATCATAGGGAGTAATGGTCAACAATGGTCGAATATCGCATTATGACAAAAATGATTTCCATATGAAATTCATGGACAATCATGGTCAACCATGTTTTATAGAATGAAACATGGTCAACCATAGTCAATCTTGGTCAACCATGGTCGAATGTCACATTGTGACGAAGATTGTGTCGATATGAAAATCAATCATGGTCAACCATGGTCCAACATTGCATTATGACAAAGATTGTCTCGATATGTAAATCAACCATGGTCTCGAATGTCACATTGTGGCAAAAATTGTCTCAATATCAAAATCAACTAGGGTTTCCATCGTCGAACGTCACATCGTGACAAATATTGTCATAATATGAAAATCAACCATGGTCAACCATTGTCTAACATCGCGTTGTGATAAAGATTGTCTCAATATGAAAATCAAAGATGGTAAACCACGGTCTAACATTGCATTGTTGCAAAGATTGTCTTGACATGTAAATCAACCATGGTAAAACATCGCATTGTGATAAGAATTGTCTCAATATGAAAATCAATCATGGTTAACCATGTGTTTATAATA
The DNA here is from genome assembly GCA_000404065.3 of Pinus taeda. NCBI lineage: Eukaryota > Viridiplantae > Streptophyta > Pinopsida > Pinales > Pinaceae > Pinus > Pinus taeda. The sequence goes on from APFE031163717.1 coordinate 25,423, forward strand.
TCTATCTTAGGGTTTATATGCCTTCGGTTTTTAATATTTGTCTCTTGGGTTTAGTATTATTCCCTTTGGTTCATAGTCCCTCTAGGTTTTTGTATTAATCTCTTTGGTTTATTATTCCCTTGGGTTTATAATATCGATCCCTTGTGTTTATTATTCCCTTCGGTTTATAACATCAATCATGGTTAATCATGGTCAATCATAGCCAGCCATGGTCAACCATGGTTTGCCATGGTCTCCTATGGTCAACCATGGTCAAATGTCGCATTGTGACAAAAAAATTTCTCCATATGGACAATCATGGTCAACCATGGTTAGACGTCGCATTGCGACAAACATTGTCTCGTTATGAAAATAAATCATGGTCAACCATGTTCGAGCATTGCATTGTGACAAATATTGTCCCTATATGTAAATAAACCATGGTCCCTTTATTTACCAAGGGAATAATCCCTTGGGTTTTTAGTATTAATCCCTTGGTATTAATCCCTTACATTTATTAATCTAAGGGTTCATATTCCTAGGGTGCAATATTTTTCATAGGGTTTATAATATTTATCTTAGGGTTTATATACCATGGTTTTATAATATTTTCCCCTTGGGTTTAATATTATCTCCTTGGGTTCATAATACCTTGGGGTTTTAGTATTAATCCCTTGGGTTTATTATTCCCTTATGTTTATTGTGACAAAGGTTGTCTCAATATGAAAATCAACCATGGCCAACCATGGTCAAATTTTGCATTGTCCCAAATATTATCTCAATATGTAAATCAACCATGGTCAACCATGCTTATTTTACTGTTTATAATATTTAACTTACGGTTTATATGCCTTGGGTTTGTAATATTTGTCCCTTGGGTTTAATATTATTCCATTGGGTTCATAATCCCTTGGGGTTTTAGTATTAATCCTTGGGGTTTTAATATTAATCCATTGGGTTTAGTATTCCCTTAGTTTATAATATTGATCCATTGGGTTTATAATATCAATCATGGTTAATCATGGTCAATCATAGCCATCCATGGCCAGCGATGGTTGAATAAGATTGTTTCAATATGAAAATCAACCATGGTCCAACATCGCATTGTGGCAAATATTGTCTCGATATGGAAAGAAAACCGTGGTAGAATGTCGCATTGTGACAAATATTCTCTCGATATGAAAATCAATTGTGGTCTAACGTCGCATTCTGAAAAATATTGTCTTGATATGTAAATCAACCATGGCCAACCATTGTCTAACGTCACATTGTGATAATAATTGTCTCAATATGAAAATCAACCATGGTCAACCATGTGTTTATACTATTTATCTTAGGGTTTATATACCTTGGGTTTATAATATTTGTCCTTTGGGTTTAATATTATCCCCTTGGGTTCATAATCCCTTGGGGTTTTAGTATTAATCCATTGATTTTATTATTCCCTTAGGTTTATAATATTAATCCCTTGGGTTTGTTATTCCCTTGAGTTTATAATATCAATCATTTTCAATCATAACCAGTAATAGTCAACTATGGTCGAGTATCGCATTATAACAAAAATTGTCTCCATATGTAAATCATGGACAATCATGGTCAACCATGTTTTATAGGCTGAAATATGGTCAACTATGGTCAATCTTGGTCAACCATGGTTGAATGTCGCATTGTGACAAAGATTCTCTCGATATGAAAATCAATCATGGTAAACCATGGTCAACCATGGTCCAACGCCGCATTGTGACAAATATTGTCTCAATATGTAAATCAACCATGGTCTCAAATGTCGTATTGTGACAAAATTTGTCTCGATATCAAAATCAACTAGGGTTTCCATCGTCAAACACCGCATTGTGACAAATATTGTCTCGATATGAAAATCAACCATGGTCTAATGTCGCATTGTGATAAAGATTGTCTCGATATGTAAATCAACCATGGTAAACCATGGTATAACATCACATTGTGATAAATACCATGGTCTAACGTCACATTGTGACAAAGATTGTCTCGGTATGTAAATCAACCATGGTCTAATGTCACATTGTGATAAGAATTGTCTTAATATGAAAATTTACCATGGTCAACAATTTGTATAATATTTATCTTAGGCTTAGATGCCTTCGGTTTTAATATTTGTCCCTTGGGTTTAGTATTATTCCCTTTACTTCATAATCCCTTTGGGTTTTAGTATTAATCCCTTGGACTTATTATTCCCTTGGCTTTATAATATCGATCCCTTGCATTTATTATTCCCTTCGGTTTATAATATCAATCATGGTTAATCATGGTCAATCATAGCCTGTCATGGTAAACCATGGTCTTCCATGGTCAACCATGGTTAGCCATGGTCAACCATGGTTAGCCATGGTCAACTGTGGTCAAATGTCGCATTGTGGAAAAAAAATTCTCCATATGAAAATCATGGACAATCATGAACAATCATGGTCAACCATGGTCAGATGTTGCATTGTATCAAAGATTTTCTCAATATGAAAATCAACCATGGTCCAATATTGCATTATGACAAATATTGTCTCGGTATGTAAATCGACCACGATCCAGTGTTGCATTGTGATTAGGATTTCTCAATATGGAAATCAACCATGTTCAAGCATGTTTATTTTAGTGTTTATAATATTTATCTTAGGGTTTATATACCTTAGGTCTATAATATTTGTCCCTTGGGTTTAATATTGTTCCCTTATGTTCATAATCCCTTGGGGTTTTAATATTAATCCCTTGGGTTTATTATTCCCTTAGGTTTATAATAGCAAGCCCTTAGGTTTATTAGTCTCTTTGGTATATAATATTAATCATGGTCAACCTTGGGTTTATAATATCAAACCCTTAAGTTTATTGATCTAAGGGTTCATATTCCTAGGATTTAATTTTATTCCTTTAGGTTTATAGTCCTTTGGGTTTTTAGTATTGATCCCTAGGGTTTATTATTCCCTTCAGTTTATAATATCAACCATGGTCAACTATGGTCAACCATCATCAACCATCATCAACCATTGTCTGCCATGTTTTAATATTAATCCATGGGTTTATCCCCTATTTTATATTTTTATTATATATTAAACGAAACATTATTTTTATAATATTAATATTACATTATTAATATTATTATTATTATTATTTAATATTAATATTATGTTTTTAATAATATGTTTTTTTCTTTTCTTTTTTTGCATGTGGTTCACGAGCACCCTGGTCAGTGAGTGATCGCTACGTCCATAGAAAAATCTGGGCGATAGCAAGGCTAAATCGCCCCTCGGCCTACTGCAAGACCTGACCCCAAGGGCTTCGGGTGGATTCGACCTTGTGACCTCCCGATGGCGCGGCACGGTTTTTGACCAACTGAGCTAACCCTTGGGGCTAGTTTTTAATAATATGTTATATTTAATGACATATATATTGATTTTTAATATGATATACACCTATTAGCATATATCAACCACATTTATTAATGTGGTTGTGCTAGTTAATTATGTTGAGGGAAATCGATCAATAGTAAATTTTCACATCAATCAATGGACTATGGTGGGTCGGTTGACAAAATCGGTAAGGGAATGTTTGATGTCAATTAATAGAAAAACTAAGATATCAAGATACCAAAAACTTTGATTTTCCATGATTCAACAGTCGAGTAATGGAATTCGGTGGCCTCATGGTTAAAATCTAATGTATTATTTATTTATTTCAAGAGAATGTTGGGATGCTGAGAATTTTGGTTGTTCATGATATTCGGTTTTCCACATTGCCTAGGGGCCCAGTGGGCCAATAATCTTGCGGACATAATCCAATGGTCTGATGGTTAGAATCCAACATTTTCCAATTATTATTTATTTTACACAAATACTGAGATTTTGAGATATTGGGCATTTTAATTGTCCATGATATTTTATTTTCCCAATGGGTTGATGCCCCTAGTGAGTTGATACTCCAATGGCTAGAATGTAGCGACTCGACCAAAATCTAATGGGCTAGAATCTAGTGGCTTAGTGACCAAAATCTAATGGACTATTTGATAGAATTCGGTGGTTTTTTTTACGACATTTGAAAAAATATTTACATAGGTCCAACAATCCATACTTCTAGTGGTTTCACACAAAAGCTAAGTTGGGTAGAAAACACAATATAAACACCTCACAGTGCAATTCCATAATTCATGTGAGATAAAGAATTGAATATGAAGCTCTACAGTCAGAAATTAATCTCAATCTCAAGGCGAAATCAACAATTGTTGAGTGTGACTCAACTTCTATGAATCATATCTAGAGTTTTACATGGCCAAATTGAGCAAGAAATGACTTGTTGGAAATATGGAAGCATGAGGAATATGTTGGTTTTTGTTCTTTTTTCTTTTTTCTTCAGAAAGTTAGAATGCCTACAAAATTTGGTTGAAAAAAAATCCACGAAATTGTTAAAAATATATTTAAAAAAAGAGCCAAAATATATGGGAAAAAATAAATAATAGAAATTTCTTTTAGATATCAAGATTTTGTAAAAAAAAAAACTTGGTAAAAAGGCAATGAGTTGGCCATATTTTCATAAATATTCCCTTATTAATTAATTTATCCCTTTTGTTTTTTTTGAGAATCGCTTATTAACAAAATATGTTTTCAAATATGAATATCTATGATTATGTTTACTCTGTTTCATGTATAGGTGGATAATGGGAAAAGAAATAACATGAAAGATAAAGAAGCTTGTATCAACACAATTATTAGAGAAGATATTATAGTTTCTTTGGTTTGATTTTATAAGGAATTTTAGGAACTAAAAATAAAACATTAATTGGAAAATGTAATTATTGTAATAAAGAAACAAAGAATAGAATGATATGATTTATTTGGGTTTTGATTAAAAAAAAAAAAAATTGCTTTAGAATGTGGGGTTGGAATATCAAGAATTGTGAGTTGTATATTTTTATGCAGATTAAAAGAAGAATTGAAGACTCAAGAGTTAGGGAAGATTTGTAATTATAACTTGTATATTGTTATTAAATTTAATAAAAGATTTGAAAGCTAGAAGATTCTTGCTTGGATCTAATACTAAAGAACTATTTATGAAGATTTAATACAAGTGAAAGCTAATTCTTGACCAATTTGTTTAATTGTGCATTGTTGTAAAATATTTTATTGGATTATTTTTATTATTGAGATCCCTTAATGACTTATATTGATATGGTTGTGAATTTGATTGTAGGGGAATGTTCTATATTATTTGTCTATGGAATTTATTCTCATTCATGTTATTTCAATATGTTAGTTTGAGATGAAATTAAGAGGAATTTTTTTTTGCGTTGGAGTGTGAGGGCATGCGCAACTAGCGTTTCCTAGTCGTCACTTCTTTGTCACAACTAGGAGTTATAGAGCATCCAAAATATTGTTCAAATGAGATTGAAAAGTGATTGTAACATTGTATATCATTTGGATTTTTATTCACAAGCTTGCAATTTTTTTTAACGTAGTGGGACCTTTTTATTGCTAGCCAACTGTTAATCTAAATAGATGTTGAGTTTTTACGAGGCCAAGATTTAATAGCTCACCATTGCTCCAAGGTAGTTGAGTTTTAGAGCTCCTAACATTGTTCAATGGGTGGTCTTTCCAATGCCATCACTATAGGTAATATCTCGCTACCCTATGGTTTAGGGATTCAAAAATGATTTTATCAAAGCATTAACAAAAAGGGAGAATGCTATCCATTTCTTTGAGTTAGGATTTTTTTCTTTGGTGAAAGAAAACATCAATATCCTTAAGGAAAGGGGTTGATTGGTAAGTTTACTAGCCTTTGGCCCAATTATAGCTCAATTTTGGATTGGATCTCTAAAATTTTGGGTATTTCGTTGGCATTATGGTGTGCATGGTTCCAACTAGTTGATGTTGGAATTGGTTCATGATGGAAGCTAGCTTATGTTGGCATCGATGTCAACCCTATGTAGTCTAGTTGATGTTTAGATGTCTTCCTTGTAGCATGGTTGCAGCTAGTTGAGTTGGCATTGAGCTTGTTGTGTTGGCATTGATGTCAACCATATGACATCACACTCATGGTGGGCAGATGATGGCATTGGTGTGGTTGATGGTTGTTCATGTACTATTGGTGTTTATGTTTATGTTATTCACCTAGTGTAGGATTAACCTAATGTAGGAACTGAAGGTTGAGTATACATGGTTTCAATATAGGTTATGATGGTTTGTTGATGTTGCTACATGTGGATGATTGTTATGAAACCAGCTCATAAAAAGATAGAAAAGATAGATCAACGCCTTAGAATTCAGCCTCTTCGAGGGGGCAACCTCCTCTACATTACACAAATGAATGGTTCTTTGATGATTCAAATGACAAAACCTCCTTTCTATATATAGGAGTCTAAGGAGTCACAATATAACCCAATCGACCTAACAATAATAATATAAACGCACAAAAATAACAATAGAGAGATTCTATGGGGCAGAGTAATAATAATATGGGGACAATAGGGGCACAACAATATTAATAAGGGATACAACTACAATAGTAATGGGGTAATCACTAGTATTGTAGGGACCTAACGTGCCCCTCTCCTTCAAAAAAGTGTTGTCCTCAATGCTTGAGTAGTTCTGGATGCTTATGTATAAAATTCTTATCCTCCCATGTGGAATCTTCAGCGGATAAGTTCTTCCACTTGATGAGATACTCCGAAATTGATCAATTTTGTAGCTGTCAAGTTCTTATTCCTGTGACTACTTCCGGTTCCATTATAATTTTTCCTTCCTCGTCAAGTTCTAGCAATATTGTTTGAACTGGGAGATTGTCGCATATAACCTTCTTTAAACATGAAACATGGAAAACTAGGTGCTCGAGAAGCTGTAGGAAGCTCCAATTTGTATGCCATAGTACCAATCTTTTGCAAAACCTTGTACGGACCATAATACTTTGGTGATCATTTATTATCCTTCTTAGCTTGCTTGAGGGACATTTGTTTATATGGTTGTAGCTGTAGGAATACCCAATCACCTACATCAAAACTTCTTTTGTTGCGATGTTGATTTGCATGTTGTTTCATTCTATTATGCGCCAACACGAGGTTATCCTTTAAGAGTTGGAGGACTTGTTGTTGATGTTCAATGTGATGTTCCACTGCTTGAACCTTAGAATTTTCTCTTAAATATGATG
>APFE031163717.1:63564-79582 GCA_000404065.3 Pinus taeda
TCAATTTTCATAAAAACTTCTAGAAGTTGCAAAATTAAAATTAAACACCTGAATATGCATAAAATACATCAAAATGAGATAGATGTGATGGAAAATGGATGGAAAATATAAGGATTAAGTAGGTTTCCCTAAGCAAAAATAGACCAAAACTGAGGGCCAACAAAGGGTTTTCCACCAAATATCTTATGTGGATGTGTTTCTGATGTGTTGTTTATTGTTTATCTCATGATTATATTGTTTTAAATTCTTATATGGTTTATGTGTATGAGATAACCTAATGTGTTGTTGGTAAATATATGCATGACTCAGTAGAAAACTTTTAATTGGTAAAAATTGTTAATAAGTCACGCTATTGATTCACACCCCCTCCCCTACCCTCTCAGTAGTGATAAAAGGTTTACGACATAGATCATAATCCATTTGGTACTTTGTACTATGGAAAAGGCTATTATGCTTTTATTTTTGAAATCCAAAAGAATAAGGATATAAAATATTGATTTGGTTCCTATTTATGGGCTCTAGGGGATTGTTTCTCACCCACTAGGCTCTAGATTTTAATCCTAACAGGGAAATTTCTTCTCTTCTAGTTTGGATTAGATTTCCAAATCTTCCCCTTATTTTATGGGGTAATGGTATTTTTAAATTCATTTTTTACTATAAAACATGAGTTAACATGATCTAGTAATTTCGTTGATAAACGTGTCTATATCGACCCCGCCCCCGCTAGATGTACTGATAAGCGTGTCTATATCGACCCTAACCCCCGCCTAGATGTACCGATAAGGGGGTCGATATAAGGGTGTCTATATCGACCCCGCCCCTGCCTAGATGTACCAACGTTGACTTTATTTATCAACAAATATTTGTAATTTGCGGACCGTTGCGATTGAACCCCAACCAAATATGCTTCATCTAAGTTCGAGATCGATGGTTACCGAATATGCTTTGTCTAAGTTTGAGATCGAACCCCAACCGAATATGCTTCCTCTAAGCTCGAGATTGAACCCCAACAAAATATGCTTCTTCTAACCAAATACGCTTCATCTAAGTTCGAGATGGATGGTTATGGTGATATGGAGCTTCGAGATCAATGGTTGTGACGATGGGGAGCGTGAAGCGTTGCTCCAAAAAATATTTATGCCCAAAATTTAGACCCACACGTCAGTTGGGCCGCCATGTCGCCAGCACGAGGATTAATATTAATGAAAATATTTGTAAACATTAATGAAAAAATTATCAACACTAATGAAACATTTATAAACATTAATGAAACATTTACAACTTAAAATTTAATATTTGGAAGATCAAATTGAATCGGCCCATTATGTGGGCAGCTGGTTGTAACGTGGTGGTCGAGGTGCATGGCTATTGAGGTAATTGAAAGGATTTTACCTTGCACCAATCTTTCATCCCTTTGTTTGCACAGATAGTGTGTGTTTACACATAGGAGATCATCAAATATGGAGAATTCACCCACACATGTTGTGATTGTTTCGACTTTCATCTACTGTAGTAGCTGAAAGTGAAGCCGCATGGAGCTCTTCTAAGGCATTGAAATGGCCAATTACAAGGTGACCAAGTATCTCTTTGACATTTCCAATACCAATCTCCCTGGGGTTCTCTAGGGAGATTTAACATTCCTGCAAAAGCTTGCCATTACATCGAACCAACAGATCAATTAGTGGCATGGAAATCTATATAACCATTAATGAGAATGACGGAATATTTTCTTGGAACTACAATTTCATGTATGGTTAAATATTGGGTGTTTTATTAATCTTGTTGTTTGAGCAAAGGATTAAATGATTATGAATAATAACACAATGGTGATGTTTGATACAGAAACAACTAATGGTAGCCATGGACTTGATTCAATCTTTGAGGGTGGAGGCAGGCATTGAAGAGGTTTCCACTCAATGTGCAAAGGAAGAGGCAGCAAAAAGGGGTTTAGACATTTTCTCAAACTTCGAGAAGCCCGGGAAAATGGTAGCAGTTGCAAAAAAAAATAACGATGCAATAGTGGACCTGTTTTGATTGGTTAAATATTTTGTAATGAAGTAGGCACGCTAATAGCTTCCATTTGAAAATTGTGATTTCTAATTTCAGAGCGTGATGGTGAGTTATATGGGGAGAGAGAAATTCTAGCTATAGAAGCAGAAGAACTCCAATCACATTGGAATAAATTCCAATACTCTCGGTAATGGTAAAGGCTTGCCGAGCATAAAAATCTAGAAAGTTGGTATCACTATGATCGAAATCTAAGAAGTTTAGGACATTGACAATATACCCCTGGATCAATATCGGGTCGGCATAGCTCCTTTTAACATGATTAAGTTTGAAATCAACATTACTCACCATGTGAAATCACACCATAAGGAAAGAGGCCATAATGTAGTCGCACCACCATAACGAGTATAGAAAAAATCATTCCATCCTATAATGCTTAGGAAACTACAAAATTGCTGGAAAAAAATATAAAAATATTTGTGAGCACTCAAGTGGAACTATACCATGGAACGCATAAGTGGTACCCAAACAAAATAAATATTACCAATGATATAAGGTACTAATTCCTTTACATTATCCTTTCTATAAGGTAAGAGTGTGGTATATGTTGTAAAAGGATACAGTATAAGCTCTTCGTTCCATTATGACAAATTGTAATAAGGATCAAAAGTTTCACATCTCATAAAGGTGAAAACTTTTAAACTCAAGAGTACCCTAAGTTAAAGAAAAACAATGAGTGTATCATTAGTTCCATGCATCATAAGTACTTTAGCTGGTTAGTCAAAAGAAAAACCAGTGAAGAGTATGTGCCAATTCAAGAACATAGTTTCTTCTCAAAACCATAATTGTAATTACACCTGCAAAGTGAATTCCTTATTTTTTTTCGGGGAGCTTATTAGGAATTTGGTGATGTGACAATAACTATAGTTATTTTTAGTAGCTTTTTATTTTTATGAATTATTTCAAAAAAATGATTTCGATGAAGATCTTTGCTTTCGATAGAGTCGGCGTTGTAGCAATACTGTTAAGAACTTGAATTTTCATGGAATAAATACTATTAATGTTGTTCATTGGGTGTGGTCTAACTGTAAATTTATGAGATGTCAATCATGGTCCAACATTGCATCGTCAACCATGGTCTAATGTCACATTGTGACAAATATTGTCTCAGTATGAAAATCAACCATGGTCTAACGTTGCATTGTGATAAGAATTGTCTCAATATGGAAATCAACAATGGTCAACCATGTGTTTATAATATTTATCGTAGGGTTTATATACCTTGTGTTTATAATATTTGTCCCTTGGGTTCATAATCCCTTGGGTTTGTTATTCCCTTAGGTTTATAATATTAGTCCCTCGGGTTTGTTATTCCCTTAGGTTTATAATATTAGTCCCTTGGGTTTATTATTCCCTTCGGTTTATAATCTCAATCATGGTCAATCATGGTCAATCATAGGGAGCAATGGTCAACAATGGTCGAATATCACATTATGACAAAAATTGTTTCCATATGAAATTCATGGACAATCATGGTCAACCATGTTTTATAGAATGAAACATGGTCAACCATAGTCAATCTTGGTCAACCATGGTTGGATGTCGCATTGTGATGAAGATTGTGTCGATATGAAAATCAATCATGGTTAACCATGGTCCAACATTGCATTATGACAAAGATTGTCTCGATATGTAAATCGACCATGGTCTCGAATGTCACATTGTGGCAAAAATTGTCTCAATATCAAAATCAACTAGGGTTTCCATCGTCGAACGTCGCATCGTGACAAATATTGTCTCAATATGAAAATCAACCATGGTCAACCATTGTCTAACATCCCATTGTGATAAAGATTGTCTCAATATGAAAATCAAAGATGGTAAACCATGGTCTAACATCGCATTATGACAAAGATTGCCTCGACATGTAAATCAACCATGGTCAAACGTCGCATTGTGATAAGAATTGTCTCAATATGAAAATCAACCATGGTCAACCATGTGTTTATAATATCTATCTTAGGGTTTATATGCCTTCGGTTTTTAATATTTGTCTCTTGGGTTTAGTATTATTCCCTTTAGTTCATAGTCCCTCTAGCTTTTGTATTAATCTCTTGGGTTTATTATTCCCTTGGGTTTATAATATCAATCCCTTGTGTTTATTATTCCCTTTGGTTTATAATATCAATCATGTTTAATCATGGTCAATCATAGCCAGCCATGGTCAACCATGGTTTGCCATGGTCTGCCATGGTCAACCATGGTTAGACGTCGCATTGCGACAAACATTGTCTCATTATGAAAATAAATCATGGTCAACCATGGTCAACCATGTTCCAGCATTGCATTGTGACAAATATTGTCCCTATATGTAAATAAACCATGGTCCCTTTATTTACCAAGGGAATAATCCCTTGGGTTTTCAGTATTAATCCCTTGGTATCAATCTCTTACATTTATTAATCTAAGGGTTCATATTCCTAGGGTGCAATATTTTTCATAGGGTTTATAATATTTATCTTAGGGTTTATATACCATGGGATTATAATATTTTTCCCTTGGGTATAATATTATCTCCTTGGGTTCATAATACCTTGGGGTTTTAGTATTAATCCCTTGGGTTGATTATTCCCTTGTGTTTATTGTGACAAATATTGTCTCTCAATATGAAAATCAACCATGGCCAACCATGGTCAAATGTTGCATTGTCCCAAATATTATCTCAATATGTAAATCAACCATGGTTAACCATGCTTATTTTACTGTTTATAATATTTATCTTACGGTTTATATGCCTTGGGTTTATAATATTTGTCCCTTGGGTTTAATATTATTCCATTGGGTTCATAATCCCTTGGGGCTTTAGTATTAATCCTTGGGGTTTTAATATTAATCCCTTGGGTTTAGTATTCCCTTGGTTTATAATATTGATCCATTGGGTTTATAATATCAATCATGGTTAATCATGGTCAATCATAGCCATCCATGGCCAATGATGGTTGAATAAGATTGTCTCGATATGAAAATCAACCATGGTCCAACATCGCATTGTGGCAAATATTGTCTCAATATGGAAAGAAAACCATGGTAGAATGTCGCATTGTGAAAAATATTCTCTCGATATGAAAATAAATTGTGGTATAACATCGCATTTTGAAAAATATTGTCTTGATATGTAAATCAACCATGGTCAACCATTGTCTAACGTCACATTGTGAAAATAATTGTCTCAATATGAAAATCAACCATGGTCAACCATGTGTTTATACTATTTATCTTAGGGTTTATATACCTTGAGTTTATCATATTTGTCCCTTGGGTTTAATATTATCCCCTTGGGTTCATAATCCCTTGGGGTTTTAGTATTAATCCATTGTGTTTATTATTCCCTTAGGTTTATAATATTAATCCTGTGGGTTTATTATTCCCTTGAGTTTATAATATCAATCATTGTCAATCACAACTAGTAATAGTCAACCATGGTTGAGTATCGCATTATGACAAAAATTGTCTCCATATGTAAATCATGGACAATCATGGTCAACCATGTTTTATAGGCTGAAATATGGTCAACTATGGTCAATCTTGGTCAACCATGGTCGAATGTCGCATTGTGACAAAGATTCTCTTGATATGAAAATCAATCATGGTAAACCATGGTCAACCATGGTCCAACGTCACATTGTGATAAATATTGTCTCAATATGTAAATCAACCATGGTCCCAAATTTCGTATTGTGACAAAATTTGTCTCGATATCAAAATCAACTAGGGTTTCCATCGTCAAACGTCGCATTGTGACAAAGATTGTCTCGATATGAAAATCAACCATGGTCTAATGTTGCATTGTGATAAAGATTGTCTTGATACGTAAATCAACCATGGTCAACCATGATATAACGTCACATTAGGACAAATACCATGGCCTAACGTCACATTGTGACAAATATTGTCTCGATATGTAAATCAAACATGGTCAACCATGGTCTAATGTCACATTGTGATAAGAATTGTCTTAATATGAAAATTTACCATGGTCAACGATTTGTATAATATTTATCTTAAGCTTAGATGCCTTCAGTTTTTAATATTTGTCCCTTGGGTTTAGTATTATTCCCTTTAGTTCAAAATCCCTTTGGGTTTTAGTATTAATCCCTTGGACTTATTATTCCCTTGGCTTTATAATATTGATCCCTTGCATTTATTATTCCCTTCGGTTTATAATATCAATCATGGTTAATCATGGTCAATCATAGCCTGCCATGGTCAATCATAGCCAACCATGGTCAACCGTGGTCTGCCATGGTCAACCATGGTTAGCCATGTCAACCATGGTTTTCCATGTTCAACCATGGTTAGCCATGTCAACCATGGTTTTCCATGTTCAACCATGGTTAGCCATGGTCAACTGTGGTCAAATGTCGCATTGTGGAAAAAAAATTCTCCATATGAAAATCATGGAAAATCATGAACAATCATGGTCAACCATGGTCAGATGTTGCATTGTATCAAATATTTTCTCAATATGAAAATCAACCATGGTCCAATATTGCATTATGACAAATATTGTCTCGGTATGTAAATCGACCATGGTCCAATGTCGCATTGTGATCAGGATTTCTCAATATGGAAATCAACCATGTTCAAGCATGTTTATTTTAGTGTTTATAATATTTATCTTAGGGTTTATATACCTTGGGTCTATAATATTTGTCCCTTGCCTTTAATATTGTTCCCTTGTGTTCATAATCCCTTGGGGTTTTAATATTAATCCCTTGGGTTTATTATTCCCTTAGGTTTATAATATCAATCCCTTAGGTTTATTAGTCTCTTTGGTATATAATATTAATCATGGTCAACCTTGGGTTTATAATATCAAACCCTTAAGTTTATTGATCTAAGGGTTCATATTCCTAGGATTTAATTTTATTCCCTTAGGTTTATAGTCCTTTGGGTTTTTAGTATTGATCCCTAGGGTTTATTATTCCCTTCGGTTTATAATATCAACCATGGTAAACTATGGTCAACCATCGTCTACCATCGTCATTGTCTGCCATGTTTTAATATTAATCTTGGGGTTTATCCCCTATTTATATTTTTTTATATATATAAACGTATATTATTATTATAATATTAATATTACATTTATTATTTTATATTATTATTATTATGTTTTTAATAATATGTTATATTTAATAACATATATATTAATTTTTAATATGATATACGCCTATTAGCGTATATCAACCACATTTATTAATGTGGTTGTGCTAGTTAATTACGTTGAGAGAACTCAATTAACGGTAAATTTTCACATGAATCAATGGACTATGGTGGGTCGGTTGAAAAAATCGGTAAGGGAATGTTTGATGTCAATTAATAGAAAAACCAAGATGTCAGGATACCAAAAACTTTGATTTTCCATGATTCAACAGTCAAATAATGGAATTCGGTGGCCTCATGGTTAAAATCTAATGTATTATTTATTTTATTTATTTATTTATTTCAAGAGAATATTGGGATGCTAAGAATTTTGGTTGTTCATGATATTCGGTTTTCCACATTGCCTAGGGGCCCAGTGGGCCAATAATCTTATGGACATAATCTAATGGCCCGATGGTTAGAATCCAACATTTTCCAATTATTATTTATTTTACACAAATACCGAGATTTTGAGATATTGGGAATTTTAATTGTCCATGATATTTTATTTTCCCAATGGGTTGATGCCCCTAGTGAGTTGATAATCCAATGGCTAGAATCTAGCGACTCGACCAAAATCTAATGGGCTAGAATCTAGTGGCTCAGTGACCAAAATCTAATGGACTATTTGACAGAATCGGGTGGTTTTTTTTACGACATTTGAAAAAATATTTACATAGGTCCAACAATCCATACTTCTAGTGGTTTCACACAAAAGCTAAGTTGGGTAGAAAACACAATATAAACACCTCACAGTGCAATTCCATAATTCATGTGAGATAAAGAAATGAATATGAAGATCAATAGTCAGAAATTAATCTCAATCTCAAGGCGAAATCAACAATTGTTGAGTGTGACTCAACTTCTATGAATCATATCTAGAGTTTTACATGGCTAAATTGAGCAAGAAATGACTTGTTGGAAATATGGAAGCATGAGGAATATGTTGGTTTTTTTTTCTTTTTTCTTTTTTCTTCAGAAAGTTAAAATGCCTAAAAACTTTGGTTGAAAAAAAAATCCATGAAATTGTTAAAAATACATTTTAAAAAAGAGCCAAAAACTATGGGAAAAAATAAATAATAGAAATTTCTTTTAGATATCAAGATTTTGTAAAAAAAAAACTTGGTAAAAAGGCGATGAGTTGGCCATATTTTCATAAATATTCCCTTATTAATTAATTTATCCCTTTTGTTTTTTTTAGAATCCCTTATTAACAAAATATGTTTTCAAATATGAATATCTATGATTATGTTTAATCTGTTTCATGTATAGGTGGATAATGGGAAAAGAAATAACATGAAAGATAAAGAAACTTGTATCAACACAATTATTAGAGAAGATATTATAGTTTCTTTGGTTTGATTTTATAAGGAATTTTAGGAACTGAAAATAAAACATTAATTGGAAAATGTAATTAGTGTAATAAAGAAACAAAGAAGAGAACGATATGATTTATTGGGGTTTTGATTAAAAATAAAAATAAAAAAATAACAAAACAAAACAAAACAAAACAAAATAAATAAAACAAATAAAATAAAACAAAACAAATAAAACAAAACAAAACAAAACAAAAAGTTGCTTTAGAATACGGGGTTGGAATATCAAGAGTTGTGAGTTGTATATTTTTATGTGGATTAAAAGAAGAATTGAAGACTCAAGAGTTAGGGAACATTTGTAATTATAACTTGTATATTGTTATTAGATTTATGAAATATTTGAAAGCTAGAAGATTCTTGCTTGGATCTAATACTAAAGCACTGTTTCTGAAGATTTAATACAAGTGAAAGCTAATTCATGACCAATTTGTTTAATTGTGGATCCCTTGTGTTTATTATTCCCTTTGGTTTATAATATCAATCATTTTTAGTCATGGTTAATCATGGTCAATCATAGCCAGCCATGGTCAACCATGGTTTGCCATGGTCTCCTATGGTCAACCATGGTCAAATGTCGCATTGTGACAAAAACATTCTCCATATGGACAATCATGGTCAACCATGGTTAGACGTCACATTGCGACAAACATTGTCTCGTTATGAAAATAAATCATGGTCAACCATGTTCGAGCATTGCATTGTGAAAAATATTGTCCCTATATGTAAATAAACCATGGTCCCTTTATTTACCAAGGGAATAATCCCTTGGGATTTTAGTATTAATCCCTTGGTATTAATCCCTTACATTTATTAATCTAAGGGTTCATATTCCTAGGGTGCAATATTTTTCATAGGGTTTATAATATTTATCTTAGGGTTTATATACCATGGGTTTATAATATTTTCCCCTTGGGTTTAATATTATCTCCTTGGCTTCATAATACCTTGGGGTTTTAGTATTAATCCCTTGGGTTTATTATTCCCTTATGTTTATTGTGACAAAGATTGTCTCAATATGAAAATCAACCATGGCCAACCATGGTCAAATGTTGCATTGTCCCAAATATTATCTCAATATGTAAATCAACCATGGTCAACCATGCTTATTTTACTGTTTATAATATTTAACTTACGTTTTATATGCCTTGGGTTTATAATATTTGTCCCTTGGGTTTAATATTATTCCATTGGGTTCATAATCCCTTGGGGTTTTAGTATTAATCCACTGGGTTTATTATTCCCTTGGTTTATAATATTGATCCATTGGGTTTATAATATCAATCATGGTTAATCATGGTCAATCATAGCCATCCATGGCCAACGATGGTAATAAGATTGTCTCAATATGAAAATCAACCATGGTCCAACATCGCATTTTGGCAAATATTGTCTCGATATGGAAAGAAAACCATGGTAGAATGTCGCATTGTGACAAATATTCTCTCGATATGAAAATCAATTGTGGTCTAACGTCGCATTCTGAAAAATATTGTCTTGATATGTAAATCAACCATGGTCAACCATTGTCTAACGTCACATTGTGATAATAATTGTCTCAATATGAAAATCAACCATGGTCAACCATGTGTTTATACTATTTATCTTAGGGTTTATATACCTTGGGTTTATAATATTTGTCCATTGGGTTTAATATTATCCCCTTGTGTTCATAATCCCTTGGGGTTTTAGTATTAATCCATTGTGTTTATAATTCCCTTAGGTTTATAATATTAATCCCTTGGGTTTATTATTCCCTTGAGTTTATAATATCAATCATTGTCAATCATAACCAGTAATAGTCAACCATGGTCGAGTATCGCATTATGACAAAAATTGTCTCCATATGTAACTCATGGACAATCATGGTCAACCATGTTTTATAGGCTGAAATATGGTCAACTATGGTCAATCTTGGTCAACCATGGTTGAATGTCGCATTGTGACAAAGATTCTCTCGATATGAAAATCAATCATGGTCAACCATGGTCCAACGTCGCATTGTGACAAATATTGTCTCAATATGTAAATCAATCATGGTCTCAAATGTTGTATTGTGACAAAATTTGTCTCGATATCAAAATCAACTAGGGTTTCCATCGTCAAACGCCGCATTGTGACAAATATTGTCTCGATATGAAAATCAACCATGGTCTAATGTCGCATTGTGATAAAGATTGTCTCGATATGTAAATCAACCATGGTAAACCATGGTATAACATCACATTGTGACAAATACCATGGCCTAACGTCACATTGTGACAAATATTGTCTCAGTATGTAAATCAACCATGGTCAACCATGGTCTAATGTCACATTGTGATAAGAATTGTCTTAATATGAAAATTTACCATGGTCAACGATTTGTATAGTATTTATCTTAGGCTTAGATGCCTTCGATTTTTAATATTTGTCCCTTGGGTTTAGTATTATTCCCTTTACTTCATAATCCCTTTGGGTTTTAGTATTAATCCCTTGGACTTATTATTCCCTTCGCTTTATAATATTGATCCCTTGCATTTATTATTCCCTTCGGTTTATAATATCAATCATGGTTAATCATGGTCAATCATAGCCTGCCATGGTCAACCGTGGTCTTCCATGGTCAACCATGGTTAGCCATGGTCAACCATGGTCTGCCATGGTCAACCATGGTTAGCCATGGTCAACTGTGGTCAAATGTCGCATTGTGGAAAAAAAATTCTCCATATGAAAATCATGGACAATCATGAACAATCATGGTCAACCATGGTCAGACGTTGCATTGTATCAAATATTTTCTCAATATGAAAATCAACCATGGTCAACCATGGTCCAATATTGCATTATGACAAATATTGTTTCGGTATGTAAATCGACCACGATCCAATGTTGCATTGTGATTAGGATTTCTCAATATGGAAATCAACCATGTTCAAGCATGTTTATTTTAGTGTTTATAATATTTATCTTAGGGTTTATATACCTTAGGTCCATAATATTTGTCCCTTGGGTTTAATATTGTTCCCTTATGTTCATAATCCCTTGGGGTTTTAATATTAATCCCCTGGTTTTATTATTCCCTTAGGTTTATAATAGCAAGCCCTTAGGTTTATTAGTCTCTTTGGTATATAATATTAATCATGGTCAACCTTGGGTTTATAATATCAAACCCTTAAGTTTATTGATCTAAGGGTTCATATTCCTAGGATTTAATTTTATTCCTTTAGGTTTATAGTCCTTTGGGTTTTTAGTATTGATCCCTAGGGTTTATTTTCCTTCAATTATAATCTACCATGGTCACATGGTCCAACCATCGTCACATCGTCAACCATTGTTGCCATGTTTTAATATTAATCATTGGGTTATCCCTATCTATATTTTATTATATATTAACGTAAATTATTTATAATATTAATATTAATATTTTTATTATTATTAATATTAATATGTGTTTTTAATAAAATTTTTTTTTTTTTTGCATGTGGTTCACAGCACCCCGTCAGTCCAGGATTGCTACGTCCACAAAAAAATCTGGGCGATAGCTAGCTAAATCATCCCTCGGCCTACTGCAAGACCTGTCCCCAAGGGCTTTGGGTGGATTCGACCCTGTGACCTCCCGATGGCGCGACACAGTTTTTGACCAACTGAGCTAACCCTTGGGGCTAGTTTTTAATAATATGTTATATTTAATAAAATATATATTAATTTTTAATATGATATACACCTATTATCATATATCAACCACATTTATTAATGTGGTTGTGCTAGTTAATTATGTTGAGGGAACTCGATCAATAGTAAATTTTCACATCAATCAATGGACTATGGTGGGTCGGTTGACAAAATCGGTAAGGGAATGTTTGATGTCAATTAATAGAAAAACCAAGATATCAAGATACCAAAAACTTTGATTTTCCATGATTCAACAGTCGAGTAATGGAATTCGGTGGCCTCATGGTTAAAATCTAATGTATTATTTATTTTATTTATTTATTTCAAGAGAATATTGGGATGCTGAGAATTTTGGTTGTTCATGATATTCGGTTTTCCACATTGCCTAGGGGCCCAGTGGGCCAATAATCTTGTGGACATAATCCAATGGTCTGATGGTTAGAATCCAACATTTTCCAATTATTATTTATTTTACACAAATACTGAGATTTTGAGATATTGGGCATTTTAATTGTCCATGATATTTTATTTTCCCAATGGGTTGATGCCCCTAGTGAGTTGATAATCCAATGGCTAGAATCTAGCGACTCGACCAAAATCTAATGGGCTAGAATCTAGTGGCTTAGTGACCAAAATCTAATGGACTATTTGATAGAATTCGGTGGTTTTTTTTACGACATTTGAAAAAATATTTACATAGGTCCAACAATCCATACTTCTAGTGGTTTCACACAAAAGCTAAGTTGGGTAGAAAACACAATATAAACACCTCACAGTGCAATTCCATAATTCATGTGAGATAAAGAAATGAATATGAAGATCAATAGTCAGAAATTAATCTCAATCTCAAGGCAAAATCAACAATTGTTGAGTGTGACTCAACTTCTATGAATCATATCTAGAGTTTTACATGGCCAAATTGAGCAAGAAATGACTTGTTGGAAATATGGAAGCATGAGGAATATGTTGGTTTTTGTTCTTTTTTCTTTTTTCTTCAGAAAGTTAGAATGCCTACAAAATTTGGTTGAAAAAAAATCCACGAAATTGTTAAAAATATATTTAAAAAAAGAGCCAAAATATATGGGAAAAAATAAATAATAGAAATTTCTTTTAGATATCAAGATTTTGTAAAAAAAAAAACTTGGTAAAAAGGCAATGAGTTGGCCATATTTTCATAAATATTCCCTTATTAATTAATTTATCCCTTTTGTTTTTTTTGAGAATCGCTTATTAACAAAATATGTTTTCAAATATGAATATCTATGATTATGTTTACTCTGTTTCATGTATAGGTGGATAATGGGAAAAGAAATAACATGAAAGATAAAGAAGCTTGTATCAACACAATTATTAGAGAAGATATTATAGTTTCTTTGGTTTGATTTTATAAGGAATTTTAGGAACTAAAAATAAAACATTAATTGGAAAATGTAATTATTGTAATAAAGAAACAAAGAATAGAATGATATGATTTATTTGGGTTTTGATTAAAAAAAAAAAAAATTGCTTTAGAATGTGGGGTTGGAATATCAAGAATTGTGAGTTGTATATTTTTATGCAGATTAAAAGAAGAATTGAAGACTCAAGAGTTAGGGAAGATTTGTAATTATAACTTGTATATTGTTATTAAATTTAATAAAAGATTTGAAAGCTAGAAGATTCTTGCTTGGATCTAATACTAAAGAACTATTTATGAAGATTTAATACAAGTGAAAGCTAATTCTTGACCAATTTGTTTAATTGTGCATTGTTGTAAAATATTTTATTGGATTATTTTTATTATTGAGATCCCTTAATGACTTATATTGATATGGTTGTGAATTTGATTGTAGGGGAATGTTCTATATTATTTGTCTATGGAATTTATTCTCATTCATGTTATTTCAATATGTTAGTTTGAGATGAAATTAAGAGGAATTTTTTTTTGCGTTGGAGTGTGAGGGCATGCGCAACTAGCGTTTCCTAGTCGTCACTTCTTTGTCACAACTAGGAGTTATAGAGCATCCAAAATATTGTTCAAATGAGATTGAAAAGTGATTGTAACATTGTATATCATTTGGATTTTTATTCACAAGCTTGCAATTTTTTTTAACGTAGTGGGACCTTTTTATTGCTAGCCAACTGTTAATCTAAATAGATGTTGAGTTTTTACGAGGCCAAGATTTAATAGCTCACCATTGCTCCAAGGTAGTTGAGTTTTAGAGCTCCTAACATTGTTCAATGGGTGGTCTTTCCAATGCCATCACTATAGGTAATATCTCGCTACCCTATGGTTTAGGGATTCAAAAATGATTTTATCAAAGCATTAACAAAAAGGGAGAATGCTATCCATTTCTTTGAGTTAGGATTTTTTTCTTTGGTGAAAGAAAACATCAATATCCTTAAGGAAAGGGGTTGATTGGTAAGTTTACTAGCCTTTGGCCCAATTATAGCTCAATTTTGGATTGGATCTCTAAAATTTTGGGTATTTCGTTGGCATTATGGTGTGCATGGTTCCAACTAGTTGATGTTGGAATTGGTTCATGATGGAAGCTAGCTTATGTTGGCATCGATGTCAACCCTATGTAGTCTAGTTGATGTTTAGATGTCTTCCTTGTAGCATGGTTGCAGCTAGTTGAGTTGGCATTGAGCTTGTTGTGTTGGCATTGATGTCAACCATATGACATCACACTCATGGTGGGCAGATGATGGCATTGGTGTGGTTGATGGTTGTTCATGTACTATTGGTGTTTATGTTTATGTTATTCACCTAGTGTAGGATTAACCTAATGTAGGAGCTGAAGGTTGAGTATACATGGTTTCAATATAGGTTATGATGGTTTGTTGATGTTGCTACATGTGGATGATTTTTATGAAACCAGCTCATAAAAAGATAGAAAAGATAGATCAACGCCTTAGAATTCAGCCTCTTCGAGGGGGAAACCTCCTCTACATTACAAAAATGAATGGTTCTTTGATGATTCAAATGACAAAACCTCCTTTCTATATATAGGAGTCTAAGGAGTCACAATATAACCCAATCGACCTAACAATAATAATATAAACGCACAAAAATAACAATAGAGAGATTCTATGGGGCAGAGTAATAATAATATGGGGACAATAGGGGCACAACAATATTAATAAGGGATACAACTACAATAGTAATGGGGTAATCACTAGTATTGTAGGGACCTAACGTGCCCCTCTCCTTCAAAAAAGTGTTGTCCTCAATGCTTGAGTAGTT
Source organism: Pinus taeda (assembly GCA_000404065.3). Taxonomy (NCBI): domain Eukaryota; kingdom Viridiplantae; phylum Streptophyta; class Pinopsida; order Pinales; family Pinaceae; genus Pinus; species Pinus taeda. The sequence goes on from APFE031163717.1 coordinate 79,027, forward strand.
CTGGATGCTTATGTATAAAATTCTTATCCTCCCATGTGGAATCTTCAGCGGATAAGTTCTTCCACTTGATGAGATACTCCGAAATTGATCAATTTTGTAGCTGTCAAGTTCTTATTCCTGTGACTACTTCCGGTTCCATTATAATTTTTCCTTCCTCGTCAAGTTCTAGCAATATTGTTTGAACTGGGAGATTGTCGCATATAACCTTCTTTAAACATGAAACATGGAAAACTAGGTGCTCGAGAAGCTGTAGGAAGCTCCAATTTGTATGCCATAGTACCAATCTTTTGCAAAACCTTGTACGGACCATAATACTTTGGTGATCATTTATTATCCTTCTTAGCTTGCTTGAGGGACATTTGTTTATATGGTTGTAGCTGTAGGAATACCCAATCACCTACATCAAAACTTCTTTTGTTGCGATGTTGATTTGCATGTTGTTTCATTCTATTATGCGCCAACACGAGGTTATCCTTTAAGAGTTGGAGGACTTGTTGTTGATGTTCAATGTGATGTTCCACTGCTTGAACCTTAGAATTTTCTCTTAAATATGATG
>APFE031163717.1:91456-108518 GCA_000404065.3 Pinus taeda
GTCGCAGCCTGAAGGATTTTTTGTGAAAGGACATGAACATAAAGTATGCAAACTTGTGAAGTCCCTGTATGGCCTCAAACAAGCACCGCGACCCTGGTATGAAAAATTAACTGAGCATCTTCTAAAACTCAATTTCAAACATTTTGATCTTGATGATGCAACTTTATTTGTCAAGAAAGTTGGCAAAACAATTGTATATCTTGTGGTATATGTAGATGATCTTTTGATGACAGGGAACAATGAAAGTTATATTGCATCCATAAAGAAAGAATTAGGAAAAAGTTTTGGAATGACTGATTTGGGCTATGTTCATTACTATCTTGGCATTGAAGTAACCCAACATCCAAAATCCATATTTCTTTCTCAAAAGAAATACATTGGAGATTTGTTAAACAGATTTGGCATGACAGAGTGAAATCCTCTTTCTACTCCAATGGAACAAAACTTAAAGCTCACATCTATTGAAGGAAAGGAATTTGAGGATGCAACAAAGTATAGATAGCTTGTAGGAAGTCTCATCTATCTCACTACTACTAGATCAGACATTTCATTTGCTGTTGGAATCCTCTCCAGGTTTATGCAAAAGCCTTGTGAGGACATTGGTCTGCTGCAAAAAGAGTTCTAAGGTACTTGAAGGGAACTCAAGACCTTGGAATCAAGTATACACAGGTAGACGACTTCAGCTTGATTGGGTACTCTGATTCAGACTTCGATGGAGACAAAGAAACTGGAGTATCTACTTCAGGATATGCTATGAGTCTTGGATCAGGAGCTGTCTCTTGGAGATCACGCAAACAATCAGTTCCAGTAGATTCCACAACAGAAGTAGAATACGTGGCAGCAGCTGAAGCAACGAAAGAAATTGTGTGGCTCAGAAAATTTCTTGAAGATTTGCAGGTAAAACAAGTACGATCAACTCCACTCATGATTGACAACACCTCTGCAATAAAGTTGGCCAAGAACCCAAAGTTCCATGATCGTACAAAGCACATCAATACTAAATATCATCTGATCCGACATCATGTTGAGGCCAAAACAATCCATCTGCGCCATTGTTCCACAAATGAGCAAATTGCAGACATCTTCACCAAAGCACTTGGAAGAGAAAATCTTGAAAGATTCAGAACGATGCTTGGACTCACCAACATCCCTTCAGATTAAGGGGGGGAATGTTGACACCTAATCCGAAACGGATGGGTGAACTGGACAGTCATCCAGAAGATGAACTGATCCGTCTCATTTGTATATATAAATATAGGTTACCTAATGAATATGAAGATCAGTTTTCTCTCGCTCATTAAGTCTGGAGTTACCCTGGCCTGACACATGGTATGTAGCAATGAGTTAACTAAAATAAATTACAAAATTTAAGGAAGGTAAAAAGGGCATAAGGGCACAAGAAGTAGTAAATTTAGGAACTTGTGAATCTTGGTGAATAATAGGGCATGTATCTTGATGAATAATCAAATTTATGGAATGAATAGTTAATTATTTTTGCATGTGAAAACATGTGCCACATATAATCCTCACCGAAAATACTATAAAAGGAACACATTCTTATTTAGTGGGGGTATTTTAGCTCCCTAATGCGGGATAGGGGTCATATTGACATTCTTTGTATTCTTTTATGAACTTGTGATTGTGAAATTATGATCATGAGTAATTGTTGGATAGTGTGGTGGATAGGAACTTGTTGATATGGGGAGATTAGGGTCGCGGTCCAATTCCTATAAGATAGTATTCATCTCTTCTCCTTCCTACAACTCCAATGTGGTTCAAGAGGTCAAAGGGAAGAAGAGTAACTTGACATTGGTATGGTGAAAAAATGAGTAGGTCATCAACTTCGATCTAGTGCACTCAGAGTTGTGAAATAATTGGTCATTGGAGCTACTTCAAGCTAGGAACGAGGATTGTGACCAACCTAAATTGAAGTTCTATACTCACTAGGGTGATATTACTTTAAAGATATTGACTAGCTTAAACTTGATGTTGTTTTCAATGAGTATATTTTAATGAATGATGTTTATGTATAACTCATAATATTATTGTAAAATGTTCATATTATAAACTTTTGGTCATATGTAAACAAATGGAGTGCAATATATTGGAAGTTGTTTACTATAGATTCATATTATTTTCAATGTTAGTCTATAATTTCTTGATTATATGTAATGAATGGGAAGTGGTATATTGTAAAATGTTTACCTATAATAGTTAATATTTTTAGGAAAAAAAAAGAGGGTGAAAATTTTGGGTGACAAATAATGGATTCTACACAATGTACTTTGTTTGTTTTTATCTTATCAGAAAAATGTTCGCCACAAGGCTCAACATGACAGACCTTGAGAATATCACACATCTCATCCTCCCTCACGCATCATTGAAAAATATGGTCCAGGCCTATGTGGAAGATATGACCTTTAATCCATGTATTTATGGCATTATTTTGGATCACCTTTTATTGCTTTTTTGGTGAAAATTGTTGTGGAGTTCTTCTAGTAGCTAAACAATTAGGTATATCTATCAACCACATTGTGTTAATATATAAAGCAAAAAAAAATTCATCTGGGAGGGTATCTTCCATTGGAATGTGTTCCCTATCGTTGGTAAATCAGGAAAGAAAGTCAACAATGACATTCTTTTTACTAGGCTTATCAATAATTGTGACATTGAATTCTTACAATAAGAGGAGCCACCTAATTACTTGTCATTAGTACCAAGATTAAACATAACATAAGAATAGAGAAATGATTTATACGAATGAACATAGGGTAAATAATGATATAATGATGAAAAATTTTAATTGAATGGACAATTGCTAATTATTATTTTTTAATTACTATGTATTTTTGTTTTACCAGAGAAATATTTTACTAATGTAGTAAATGGTAGAATTATTTTGCTCTTCCTTTGGTCCTAACGCAACTTTGATAGAAGATTTTGAGGCATCTATAGAAACATGAAAGGGTACAGACCAATTTAAGCCTTGCATCAATGGTGCAATTGAAATCTTTTCTTTCAAGGTTTAAAAGGCTATTTGAAAAATAATATTACAAAAGAATTCTTTAGCTTTTGAAAAAATTTGGAATAAGGGTGATGCTACCTTAAATAATTTTTTTAATGAACCTACGATAGTAACATGCATGCCCTAAAAAAATATAGACATGTTTTTGTGTTTTTTGGCTTGGAAGTTTGAGAATAAATTCAATCCTAATAGGGTCAACTTTGTCCCTATAAGTGATATATGATGTCCTAACGTTATCCCCTCAATAAGAAGCATTTGGCACATTTTATTCCTAAGGGAGAGAATAGTCTCTTGTCATCTCAATAGAAATTTTTCAAGGTTTCCCAAGGCCTCATAAAAGATATCACCATATATACATGAAATCATACTTGTGTATCTCAATGCAGTCATTGATTAAGTCTGAAAAGATCCCAAGCACAACCCTTGCAAAATTAGCAAGGACATTTCATAATCCAAAGGATAATGTCCGATAAGAATGATTCCCCCAATGATAGGTACAAGTAGTCTTCTCTCAATCTTCAAGGGAAAATTGAATTTGATTATAGCCACTGAACGCATCAATAAAAGACAAATATTTGTTTCCTGACAAGGTATCCACAACCTGATCAATGAAAGGTAGGGAAAAATAGTCTTTACGAGTAGTCATTATAGTTCATGCATATATGTCATTTCCAATTTTTCTTAGGTATTATTACCAATTGAAAAACCCACTTATTGTCAGGTATGGTGGAAATAAGATTTACATATAGTAGTTTCTACAATTCCACCTTGATTATATCCCTCATAGCTAGATTCATTATGTGCTATGTTTTTCTAATAGGTAAAGCATATTCATTAATATTTATATGGTGAGTAAATAATCTAGGTTGGATCCATTTCATTTTAGTATAATCCCAGGAAAAAGAATAGATGCTATTTTGCAAAAAAATTATGAGTCAATCTTTTTAAGAGGTGTCTAGGTTGGAATTGACATTTAGAATTTTTCTAAGGTAAATTTTAATTGTTGTACTTTGGATTACAACGGTCACATCAAATAGGGTTGTTGAATTAGCCTATTCTACCATCTATTCTAATGCATAGCTTTATTGAGGATAATGTTCCATTACGTGCTTTAGGTATAGATTTTCAAAATAAAGTTTTGGGAATATTATGAAATCTTGGATAAGGTTATTTTGTATTTCTTCTAAAGACCAATTCCTGCTTCAAAGATAAGAGGGGTTTGATAGCTTCATCATCACTATATTTAACACATGAAAGAGACTTTGAATCCATAAGAGCATTAACAAGAGGATAAAGAGAGAACTTTATAGAGGAGTTTTCATCGGAAAATGTTGCATCTCCTAACCTACATCCAATATAGGAATAAACTATGGCTATCCAAGGCCTAACCAATATCAATGGGTATCCACCTAATTTTTCCTTTGTTTGTAGAATCATGAAATCTATTGCATACTCCCAATAATCAACAAAGACTATTGCATCATGTACTATTCCTTATAGCTTGACTATGGACCTACCTGCTAGTTAAAGAATGGTAGGGTTTGTTCGCAAATTAGACAACTGGACTTTCTCATTACCCCCTTTATCGTTTATCTCCAAAATCAATCAAGATATTGGGAATGGGAATATTACTGATATAAAAATTTGCAATCAAACTTCTTGGGTCTATATATTTAGTTATGAAGACATTCCCTATAATCAAATATTTCAGCTTCTTAATGACATGATGGTTGGGGGATTGATTTGGATTAGATCATTTTTTTTTTCCATCCATAAATATGCTTTTAAGTGGAAAAATGTGGAGGAATAAACTCATACGACCATTTTTACCAACATGACCCAATTTGGGATTAAGGTCTGAAACCTTCCAAGAGTGTTTTGAGGCATAAAATAGCATTTTTGGGGGTAACAATTTTCCCCATTAGAGTAGAACCTTTTGTTCCTATTCTACACATAGATACCTTTCAAATGGCACAAGAACTGCATCAATTGGAATCTGTATGAAAAAACTATGTCACTTAGAAATTGATTTTCCTGTTTCGACCACCATCATTCAAGAGGATGCCATGTCATCCCCCATTACACATGGAAAATGAGATAGGCATGTGGCCATGGTGAATAAGACTCTAGAAGAGTCAATATTTTAACTCTAGTTAATATTTTAGGGAGTCAAACCTAACCACTAGTAGGTTATCGAGTTGTGTTATAATCGGGCCACTAGGTGGAAAAGGGGTTCCATTATTTTCAAGTGCATTTTGTTCCATGGACGAATAGAGTGTCTAAGGCGGATAATGAGAGAGTACACAGAGAGTATTTGTGCATTGTATTAGCTTGTGATCCATAGGCTGCACTTCTTTGTACTTAAAACCATTCCATGTCTAGAGAAAGAGAGCAAAGCAACCTCACCTTCTAGTTGGGTTTTCTCCCGAAATGGTTTCCCAGGATATGTATTGTGACAATCGTGGTTTGGGAGTTTTTGTTTCACTCTTCTCTATTTTTTGCATAATTATAATGTGCATGCATACGCAATAAACAAAAATTTACAAATCCATAAATTTAAAGAGAAATAAACCCTCATAGTGTAGATTTCAAAATTTTTAAGTATAATTTTATTAGATTTGTTGTGAAAATTTGTCTAGTGAAATATCCACAACAATTTACAGAGCATATTGGTATTAGAGTATGCTTCTTTGGGTATAGTGTGGGGATTTGCAATGGATCGATATTGTTAATCAGAAAGCCACAAAAACCCAGTCATGGCCAATGAAAATGTGAATAATCTTTTGAATCCCATCGAATCTATGAATAACCCTCCTGATATTGTAGAGGAGATGTTTTCGTAATTGGAAGCATAAGTTGAAGATATCAACCATAACATGAATCTCCTTGTGGTGGCTTTGACTAATAATCTTGGAATATTTATAAAAGATGGGGCTTCGAATGTAGAGGTTTGATAAGAGGGGAGATTACTCGATCGGGAAGAGCTCGAGAAGGAATTGAAGAAAAAACCTGGAAAGTATCAACCCAGTTCGAGTTTCATGAACCATTCACAGTCTTTGTTAAAAATGGAAGTGAATGTATATATCAAGCCATATCAAGGTGATATCACCCCCTAAAGTTAAATCATTACTTGCAACAACTAGAAGTTTATTTCAATTTTCATCATATAGAAGAAGAAAAAAATATTTCATTTGAATAGTTGAAATTAGAAGGCCATGACATGACCTAGTGGGAAATCCACAAGGAGACCTTGAGGTTGGACGAAGATCCTCTATAGACTAAGTAAGAGGACTTTAAAACTATCATAAATTCACAATTTTACCCTATCATGTATGTACAGGAATAGTCAATTAGGTGGCACTACTTTAGGCAAAATCAGGGGTAGAGTGAACAATAATACACCATAGAATTTAGAAAGATGGCCATAATGTTGGGTGTCTCCCTAAAGAAACCAGATGTACTCCTCAAGTATTTGAGGGGTCTACGCAAGCATTCGTGGAAGCAATTGATGTTATTCAATCCTAGATCAATGGATGAGGCTTGTGTACAGGCATAATACCTAGAGAACATAGGCTTGAACTGTTGGGTGTGGAGCCTTATTATCTTCTTTATTTAGAGGTATCACCACATTGGACCCCAGTTCGTAATGTGGTGGCAACACCTCCTATAATATGTGCGCTACAAGCGGGGTCCAGGGGGGCGCTATGATCTTTGGGAGTCCCCCCCCCCTAGCGAGGGAACAGGGGCAGTGCCCCCAAAGCTAAAAATAGATGTAAAATTGCCTTGTAAAATGTTGTAATTTTGTAGCTAATATCAATTGTTCATTAGGTGGAGATCTTATGGTAGAAGTTATGTTTAGTTTAGGATTTTTTTCCCTAGAAGGCAACCCCTCCCTATATATGAGGGAATTATATTGCGTTTATGTAGATTTGTATTCTGAGTGAGAAAGAGAGAGGAGATTGTGTGAAAGCGAAGAGGGAATTACATCAGATCTATTGTAGGTTGTATCTCTTCAGTTTGATGGATAATATAAAAGGAAGGACTGGCCATTTCCTGTGGATGTAGCCCAAATTGGGTGAACCACATATATTTGTGTCTCTTGTTTTATGTGTTTTCTGTGTTTATATTTATGCAATATATTTTATGTGTTCCATTGCTCTGTAATATATAATTTTCTAACATGAATAGTGAGAAATGACGTGGATCGAAGCGTAGGGAGTAACACAAAACTTCTAAGCAAGAGGAGCAGAAATGGAAATGGGGGAAATATAAAAAGATGGTGGCCACAACAGACCAATTGAAATATCTGTTGAAAAATTTAGCAAGAAATTCTCAATTTGATTTTGCCTTCATTAAATTGACAAAATTTGAATTTCCACATCAACAGACAACTTGGATGCAGTTAACTTGTGCGACATGGCATGTGTCATCTCGTTTACTCACTAAATTTGAGTTGGAGGAGTTAGAGTTTAGTTAAGAATGTGTGATTTCTAATTTGTAGCAAACAAAGTCAGTTATCTCAAGTTTTTTTTAGTTAAACTAGTTCCAACTATCGGAGGAATTAGTGGAAGGTCAGTTGTGCAGTGAGACTTCAATCAAACTCGGTGATCATCCAGTTAACTGATCAATTAGCCCAAAATATTTATGCATGTAGATAATTTGAGTTCCCCAGCTATGGTGGAGATTCTAAGGCAGTGTAACATCAATTGTAGACTAGTCTTGAGTGTACAGGTGTTGCATGCAGTCTGATGATCAACCTTGGGAATTACGCAATCCATTTTGGAGAAATTCCTAAATAATATGGGCCTATTTTATGAAGGAATTGCGCAAGGAAATACGGACTCAAGAAGAGGCAAAAATTGACTAATTTTGGGTTAGAGCTTCTTAATGAGAATAAGATAAGTTATGCACTTGCAGGTTGTGCTCAGTTGAGCAAAGAAATTGTAATACATCTCTATTCATCTAATTAATGCAAGCAAGCATTGAGGTTTTTAGCAATTTTCTTTCCCCGAGAAAAATACTATTTGTATGTGTGTGATTTCTTATTACATGTCTAAATTTTTTGTTCAATATTGTGAATTACTTTTCGTAAAGCAGTAGAGTAGGTTCGTGTCCTGTGATCTTGATTAAAGCTTCACGAGCAGTTACAAATCTACGCCATAATTTCTACATGGTATCAAAGTAGGATTCACATTAGAGCAGGAATTTCGAAGTTGTTTCTTAGGAGGTTCAAATTTGAAGTTTAGTGCAGCAAGATCTCTTTAGAACAGAGAAGATGGCCTTCAATAGAATAAGGATACAATATGCCTTGGAAGGCACCTCTAATTTTGTTGCATGGAAGGATTGCATGGAGGTTGTATTGGATGACAATGGATTGCTAGAATACATCAACACAGATGTTGCAAAACCACTAGAATCTGATGCCCAAAACCTTGCTTAGTGGAAGAAATATGTAGCCAAGGCAAGGAGAATAATCTTGGAGGGAGTGTGGGACCACATTATCTCAAATCTCCATGGAAAATAAATTCCGTTCACAATGTGGAAATAAAGGATAATAGTGACCATGGGAAGCTGGTGCTCAAGGATAAACTTCAAAGTATCAAGATGCAAAAGAATTACACTATTTTGTAGTATCTAAGCAAGTTCACACAATGTCATTACAGACTTGGCAAGGTTAGTGTTAATGTCCCTAAAGAAGACTTGGTAAGCCTAGCCCTTCTAAGCCTTCGTAAGAGCTGGAATAGCTATCAATATTTGGTGAATGCGAGGGAGAAACTACTAAATTGCAAATGCTTATGGTATGATTTAGTATAGGAGGAAATAAGGCGAAATACCATATATGGGACTTCATCCAAGGCAAGGATGAATGCAATTTTGCATAGGTTGGAAAGGAAAAAAAAGGGAAAAGGGAAGAAATCTCAATCCAAACCAGAATCCAGTCAAGGGGGCAAGAAGAAAGATTTGTCCAAAATTAAATGCTTCCATTGTCATAAATTCGGGCACTATGCCATGAATTGTCCATACAAAAAGGAAATCAAGAATACCTTAGGAGGAGCAGCAGGTGAATCCTTGGTTTCACAGTTTGAGCTTAACTTTACCCTCATTGCATGCATGTCCAACACAATGATGGGGAGCGTGTGGTAATTGGACTTAGGTGCATTGTTACACATGATGGGTGTAGAGACTTTTTCAATGACCTGGAAGAAAAATATTTGTAGATGCACATCGAGATGGGGGATGACAAACGGTGGAAAAGCGCGACCATGATTGGTACAATCACCTTTCATAGGGATTCAAGCTCCCCCCTCATGCTCAAGGATGTCATGTCCATTCTAGTACTAAAGAACAATATCGTCTCTATTGTAGGTTTGGAAAACTGAGGTTATGATGTGATCTTCAACAAAGGAAAGGCATTCCAGAGACACATAGCCATAGGACAGGTGAAGTAGATTGGGGCTCGTATGAAGAACCTATATAAGGTAGATGTGGAAGATTGTGGTGCATTAAGCACAAAGGCAAAGAAGGTGAAGAGCCACAACGTCGGAAAACTTTGGCACAAAATACTTGGCCATTTGCATCATGGCACCTTGAATATTAGGCAGCAAATAATCATAGGCCTCCCTAAAGGAGCACTTGAGAAGTAGGATGTATCCAAAGGATGTATCTTGGGGAAGTACACAAAACCCACTTTCCATGATCAGGACAGAAAATAACATGCAGTCCTTGAAAGGATCCACTTTGATGTCTGTGGACCTTTATCGACAACCTCCACTGCTAGACACAAATATTTTTTCATTTTTATTGATGACTTCTCACAGAAGTGTTGGATCTTCTTCATGCAGAAAAAAGATAAGAGATTCTCCAAGTTCATAGAATTGAAGGCACTAGTTGAGAAAGAAACTAGAAAGAAGGTGAAGGCACTCATGAGTGATAATGGAGGTGAGTATGTGTCGAATGAATTTAAAAATTTCTATGCAAAAGAAGGCATTCAACTAGAGTTGACAACACCCCATAAACCACAGTAGAATCGAGTGGTTGAGAGAAAGAATCGTAGCATTGTGGGAGCAGCGAGAGTGATGTTGCATGACCAAGGCCTACCTCTACATTTGTGGGCTGAAGCATGTAACACAATGGTCTACTTGCAAAACCAGAGTCCTCATCAAATTCTTGGCATGATTACACCGAAGGAGACTTTCTCGGGAGAAGGCTAGATGTGTCGCACTTTTGGATTTTTTGGACCCTTTGTATACTGTCATGTCTCCAAAGAATCAAGGAAGACGCTAGAGCTAACAAAATAATTGGGGGTATTTTTGGGTTACACAGAAACTCCCCACAACTATCGTGTGTACCTTACATCCCTTAGAATGACATTTGTGTGAAGGGATGTAAAATTTAATGAGGAGAAAGTCACGTGGTGATCTCTTGAGAGGGAGCTTCAGATCCCACCATAATAGGAGTTGTTAGCTTCAAAGGAGGAGCCTTGGGAATTTTTGAGCAGCCACAAATTGAGGAGCAGAGAGTGCAGACATCCACTCAAGCAAAACCATCTAGATAAGGTAGAAAAAGAACCAAGGAAGATAAAAGACTTGCACAAGATGCAAGGGAGAATGTGAGTGCTCCTTCAAATCATCGTAGGCAGAGAAGATCACCTAATCGTTACATTGGCTACATGGATCTAATGACCAATCTTGTAGAGATTAACCCGTCCTATTTCGAGTTAGAAGTAGAGAAACCTGTATGGGTTGATTCAATGGTGGAGGAATATGAATCCATTGTAAAGAACAATGTTTGGGAAGTGGTCCCAAGACTAGCAGATAAATTAGCTGTGGGTTCAAGATGGATCTTCAAGTTAAAGCATGCAGTAGATGGAAGCATAGAGAAGTATAAGGCCATATTTTTGGCCAAGGGTTGTTCTCAAGTTGAGGGGATTGGCTATGAGGATACCTTTGCTCTTGTAGTAAGGTACTCATCCATTAGATAACCTCTTGCTTTGGATATGTAGATGGGATGGAAGATATGTAAAAACAACATTCCTTAGTGGATTTATTGATGAGGAGGTGTACATTGAGAAACTAGAAGGTTTTAAGACATTTGATCGATACTCTCATGTGTGCAAACTCAAGCGAGCATTGTACGATCTCAAACAAGCACCCCGTGCTTGGTACACCATGATCGATAGCTATCTCACCGGTTTGGGCTTCACTGAAAGTGGAGTGGATGCAAAACTCTATCACATGTTGGTAGAAGGTAAATTTCTTATCATTGTCTTATATGTTGATGATTTGATTTTAACTAGTGATGAGAAAATGATCAGATCCTGTAAGGACAACCTTGCAAGGGAATTTGAAATGAAGGACATAGGTCTTATGAACTACTTCCTTGGGTTGGAAGTATGGCAAGGTGATGGGGAACTATTTGTCTCTCAAGGAAAGTATGCAAACGAGATACTATAGAGATTTTGCATGGAGAGTTGTAAACCCATGGAGACACCTCTAGCGACCAACTAGAGGAAGGAGGATGCCACTTCAAGTGAGGAAGTAGATAATACCATTTATCACCACCTAGTGGGTTCATTGATGTATCTTGTGAAGACACGACCAAATATGTGTTATGTAGTCAACAAGTTGAGCCAAGGTATGGTGAGGCCAACCAAATTATTTTGGAAGGAAGTTAAGCATTTTTTACGGTACCTAAGAGACATTGACCAGTTTGGACTATGGTACAAAGAGACAGAGGGAGTGAAGTTGTGTGGATTCACGGGTGTAGATTGGGAGTGGATTTCATCAGACTAGAAGATTACATCAGGTGGGATTTCAGTGATGGGTCTGCAGTTGTTTCCTAGTACAACAAGAATCAAAGATTTGTGGTGCTCAGCTTGATAGAACAAGAATACATGGCTACAAGTCAAGCAACATGTGAGGTGATTTGGATGAGAAAGATACTTGTTTGATTGTTTGGTTAGATGATGGATCCAATTGTGATCTACTTTGATAATCAAAGTTGCATCAAGTTCTATGAGAATCCTATTTTTCATGATCAATCCAAGAATATAGGTATCTAGTATCACCATTTACGGGACTTTGTGTAGAGGTGGATAATGTTTCTTTAGTAAATCCCGATAGAGGAAAAAGATGCTGACATTTTGAAAAAGGCCTTGTCAAGAGGGAAGTTTGATTTCCCCAGGTGCGGGAGAGGGGTGCTTGATATTCCCTTTCTTGCTTAGAGGGAGTGTTGAAAAATGCAGCAAGAAATTCTCAATTTGATTTTGACTTCATTAAATTGAGAAAATTCAAATTTCCACATTACTAGACAACTCAGATGTAGTTAACTTGTGTGACATGGCTTGTGTCACCTAGTTTACTCAGTAAATTCGAGTTAGAGGTGTTAGAGTTCGGTTAAGCATGTGTGATTGCTAATTTGTAGCAATCAAAGTCAGTTATCTCAAGGTTTTTAGTTAAAATAGTTCCAAATGTTGGAGGAACTAGTGAAGTTCAGTTGTGTAGTGGGACTTCAGTCAAACTTTGTGATCATCCATTTAACTGATCAATGGACCCAAAATAGTTAGTACATGCAGAGGATCTGAGTTCCCTAGCTGTGGTGGAGATTCCAAGGCAATGTAACATCAATTATAGACTAGTCTTGAGTGTGTAGGTGTTTCATGTAGTCTTATGATCAACCATGGGAATTGCGCAATCCATTTTGGATAAATTCCTAAATAATAGGGGCCTAATTTCTCAAGGAATTACATAAGGAAATAGGGGCTCAAGCAGAGACAGAAAATGACTAAATCTGAGTTAGAGCTTCTTAGTGAGTAGAGATATAGGTTGTGCTCAGTTGAGAAAAGAAATTGCAATACATCTCTATTCATCAGTTTATTGCAAGCATGCATTTAGCAGTTTGCTTTCCTTGGGAAAAGTATTATTTGCATGTGTGTGATTTTTTATTGCATTTCTAAATTTTTTGTTCTAGATTGTGAATTACTTTCCGTGGAGCAGTAGAGTAGGTTTGTGTCTTGTGATTTTGATTAAAACTTCATGAGAAGTTTCCATAATTTCTAAAATATCCTAGCAACCACTACAAGCACTATAAGATTGACATTCATACAAAGGAGAGGTGTCAGAAGTTACATCCAGATCTTAACCTAAATAAAAAAAGGGAGATAATAAGAAGAAGAATCTCATGGCCACTGATTTGAGAAACTAGGTTGAAAGAAACTTAGATTTGGATGAGAATATTGTATGTATATCAATGCAGAAGGATGTGAATCTGAGTAGCCTTCAACAACAGCGAGAGAAGGAAATGACGAAACACTTCTACATTAAGATATAGGTCAAGAAGAAAAATGTTAATGCTTTGTTTGACTCAAAATCATAAGAAAATCTTCTTGCAACAGAGTTGGTCAAAAAATTGGGGTTGGAAGTTCATGATAATACAATTCCATATTCATTGGGATGGGTAAATAAGGATGCAAAGATAAAGGTAACAAAACAATGCAAAATTAGATTTTCTATCAATTTTTATTTTATAGATGAAGTAGAGCTAGATGTACTTCCCCTTAAGTATGTGGAGTGGTGTTTGGAAGCCGCTATATGTATATGTGGGATATAATCTGCATGTAGAGAGCCAACCAATATTGCCTCATCAAGGATGGAAAATCGTTCACCATCAATGTGCACAAAAGCAAGTCAAAAACTTCATTGGTAAGTGCTAACTAAGCCAAGAAATTGATCAGTTCTAGCAATAAGTATGTTTTACTATTTTTAGAGAAAATTAGTCTATATAAAAGTTAGTTAGATCAAAGGAATCATTAGAGGGGTGTACTAAGAAATATAAACAAAAACTTGAAGAGTTTTTATGGTCATACAAGGATGTGTTCTCAGAGCCTAAAGAGTTACCACCCAAGAGGGAAGTGGAGCATGAGATTTAGTTATTACCAAACTCCTCATTTCCAAGCATTGGGTTGTATAGGAATTCTATTACAGAAGCAAGTGAAGTGAAAAAATAGCTACAACAACTACTGGAACATGGTGTCATTTGACCAAGTTCATCACCATGTGGGGCCATCCAACATCGTTCCACCAAAGAAGGATGGGACTTGGTGAATGTGTATAGATTATAGGGAATTGAACAAAATTATGCTTAAGATCATGTACCCCTTGCCCATATTAGATAATCTATCATATCAATTGCAACACGTTAAATACTTCACCAAGTTGTAATTAAATTTTGGATATGACCAAGTTCAAGTCAGAGAAGAAGATACCTAGAAGACTACCTTCAAAACCAAACATGATTTGTATGAGTGGATATTCATGCCATTTGGCCTATGTAATTCACTAGATAGGTTTATGAGATAAATGAATGATATATTGTGCCCTTTTATAGACTCATTTGTTATTATCTATTTGGATGATATACTAGTATACAATTCTACTTGGGAGGAGGATATCTCACATTTGATGCAGGTGTTGGAGACATTAAAGAAGCACTAGTTGCTAGAAAATATCAAGAAGTGTGATTTTGCACAATATTCTTTGGTGTATATGGGGTATGTGATAGGTGGAAGAGAGTTGAAGATAGATCCTTCCAATATGGAGGCCATCCTAAAATTGCTAGTGCCTACTAATGTTTATGAGGTTGGGATTTTTTTTGGGGTAGCATAGTACCTAAGTAAATTCATAGCCTCATTTTCAACTATAGCAACACCGCTCCACACCATATCAATAAGTGGCAAGAGTTTCAAGTGGGGAAAGGGTTAACGAAGGGAATTTGAGGAGCTAATGAAGAAGATCAATCAAGCACCAACTCTGGCACAACTAAACTTACAAAAACCCTTCAAAGTGGAGACAATGTAAGTGGGTATGCTATGGGAGTGGTCTTGATGCAAGGAGGAAGGTCTGTATGATACCATTCTAAAGCATTTGATGGGGCATTTCTTAAATATCCTACCTACGATAGGGAGCTCTATTCCCTCGTGTAAGGTGTGAAGAAGTGGAAACATTATATGATGGGAAAGGAGATAGTATTCCACGTGAATCACCAGCCACCACAATACTTGCAAGTCCAGAGTAAGCTGCAATAGGCCATGAATTATAAGTGGATAGGGTTTGTATAGTAGTTTCATTTAGTGCTCAAGTAGAAGAAGGGAAACACAAACAAGTTGGTTGACATGCTTTCAAGGCCACCCACCTCAAATATCATATCTTTTCAAACTCTGATGCACATGGATCCATTCACCCATGATGCACTCGAAAAGGAATATTTAAAGGATGAGGACCTCAAGGACGTGTTTCAATAGTTGCAAAGCCAGAGTCATGTGCACGATTTGACATCACAATTGACTACCATCTCTAGGATGGTTTACTCTATAGGCTGGATAAGTTATGTGTTCCTAAAGGCGAGAAATTGTAGCTTATTATAGAGGCTCACACCTCTAAGGTTGCATGGCATTTTGGTGTATGGAAGTCAATAGCCATATTTCCAAGGTATGTGTATTGGCCCAAGATGTAAGAATAGGTAGCTATGTTCATAAGAGAATGCATGATTTGTGTTGGGTTGTGTTATATTCCTTCCACGACTAGCCCATGTAGTTAACTGGGGGTTAGAGGGGGGGAGGTCACAGGGGTTTTGAGGTGTACCCATAACCCCACTTTATGGGGTCCGGGCTAGCGCCCCGATAAATTTTGGTTTTGGAACCTATGTTAGGTTGGGCGGACCCACCTATGGTTTTGTGCATGATTTTCGTACATGTTTTTTGGATGCGATGGTTTTCGGTCCATGGAATTGGATGCTTTGGCATGTATAAATATGTATTATAACATTGAAATGAACATAATGAAAAATCAATCTGGTAGTCTCGGTTTTGGGATCCAAGGGAAAATATCTGTGTATATGTGTTTTATGAGTTATGCTCTCGCATTGTTTATTTTATGTGTTTTAAAATTTGTATGCAGGTAATTTCTGTAAGGGGTTAAAACCTACATTTGGTATCGGAGCTATTTTGGCTTCAAGGGGATGCCTTTGTTGCTGAGGGTTTTCGCTCGGGCCTATGGTAGACCATGTTCAGTGGGAGATCTGTGAGACCAATTCTAGTGGTGAAAGAAGATGGCGAGCAGTGGAAAGATAGAGATCGAGAAATTTAATGGTCAGAGTTTTGAGTTGTGGAAACTCAAGATGGAGGATCTGTTGGTGGATAAAGATTAGTGGATCGCGGTAGATCCGGGTACTAAACCAACGAGAGTGTCCGATGAAGAATGGAAGAAGTTGGATCGGAAAGCAAAGAGCACAATAGGATTGTATGTCTCAGATTCAGTATTGTTGAATGTATCAGGGGAAGCTACGGCGAAGGCTTTGTGGGACAAGTTAGGGACTTTGTACCAATCTAAGTCTCTGGTGAATAAACTGTTCCTGCAGAAAGAGTTGTATAACCTGAGGATGAAAGATGGAGACTCGGCGACAGAGCATCTGAATGCATTTAATACTGTGGTAAGTCAGTTAGCATCTATTGATATTAAAATTTCAAATGAAGATAAGTGCATTAATTTATTGTGTTCTCTACCAGATTCGTGGGATAGTCTGATTATTGCAATAGGTAGCAATGCAACTGCCTTGTAGTTTGATGAAATAGTCTTAGCCTTGCTGATAAAGGAGATGAGATGGAAAAATATGGAGAGCCAGAATGGTGATGCCTTGTCTGTACGAGGATGGTACCAGAACATAAACAAAAAAAATTCATCGAGTGGGAGATCTAAATATCCAGGAAAACCTGTAAAGGTGGTGTGTTGGAAATGTGGAAAGGAAGGGCACTACAAAAGGGACTATAAATCTAAAGCTCCTGATAAAGGAAATGGATCTGATGATTCTCCTTCTGTAGAGGCGAAAACCACCTCAAATGAAGGTGGGGATGTGTACTTGGCTTCTTCAAGTGAACATGTAGATCATGATGCATGGTTAATTGACTCAGGTGCATCCTTTCACTTCACTCCCCATAGAGAGTGGTTCTGCGAGTATGAGAAATATGATGGTGGTGATGTCTTC
>APFE031163717.1:108887-137815 GCA_000404065.3 Pinus taeda
TTTATAGATGACTTCTCAAGGAATACATGGATATATTTCCTCAAGAAGAAATCTAAAGTATTTGATAGGTTTAAAGAATTTAAGGCTCTAGTGGAAAACCAAATAGAGAAGAAGATAAAGGTGTTGAGGACAAATAACGATTGAGAGTTTTGCAGTAAGGAATTTGAAGAATTCTATAAGAAGTGTGGTATAGCACGGAAAAAGACTACTCCATATACACCTGAGCAAAATGGAGTTGCAGAAAGAATGAACAAGACGTTGATGGAAAGGGAAAGAAGCATGCTCAATGGTGTCGGGCTAGGACATGAATTCTGGGCAGAGGTGGTGGAGACTGCATGTTACCTGGTCAACAGGTCACCTTCATCAGCGTTGGAGGATAAGACTCCACAAGAGGTATGGACTAGTAAGAAACCCTCTCTTTCACATCTGAGGGTATTTGGATGTGATGCATATGTACATGTTCCAAAGAAGAAAATAACAAAATGGGATAGTAAATCTGAAAAGTGCATCTTTATTGGGTATAAGGATGGTTTAAAGGGTTATAAGCTTTGGAACCCAGTAACAAGGAAGGTTGTGTACAGCTGAGATGTGGTGTTCAGAGAGGTGAAAGATGTTATTAAACATGAAGTCCAACCAAAGGAACCTGAGAAGATAGAGTTTGAGCTAAAGGAGGAAGAATCAGACTCTATAGCAGAGGAGGAATCAGAAGATGAAGAGCCACAAACTCCGGGTGTGAGAAGATCAGTTCGAGAAAGAAGGCATCCAAAAAGGTATAGTCCATCTGCTTTCTATTCAAATTTTTCTTTATCTATTACTGATGATGATCCCAGAACTGAGAAGGAAGCAGTAGATTTAGAGGATGGCAAACTCTGGAAAGAGGCTATGGTTGATGAAATTGCATCTTTGCACAAAAATGAGGCATGGGATCTGGTGGAGTTTCCGACTGGAAGGAAACCCATTGGCAGCAAATGGGTGTTCAAGAAGAAGACAAATGCAGAAGGGAAGGTGGAGAAATACAAAGCTCGGTTGGTAGCAAAAGGTTATTCCCAGGTGTTGGGAATTGATTTGGTGATATTTTTTCTCCTGTTGCCAAGGTAACTTCTATTAGATTACTTTTATTTGTTGTTGCTACTTTTAATTTTGAGGTAGAACAGATGGATGTGAAGACAACATTTCTTCACGGGGATCCGGAAGAGGAAATCTACATGAAGCAACTTGAAGGCTTTGTGGTGAAGGGTGAGAAAGAACTGGTATGCAAGTTAAAGAAGTCTCTATATGGCTTAAAACAGTCACCAAGGATGTGGTATCAGAAATTTGATACATTTATACAGGGACTTGGCTTCACCAGAAGCAAAGCAGATCACTGTGTTATTAAATTAATTGGTGACCGTGTTATTTATTTGGTCTTGTATGTGGATGATATGTTGCTGGTTGGAAATGACAAAGAAATTATCTAGGATTTGAAGACCCAATTGTCCTCCAAATTCGACATGAAAGATCTTGGTGTTGTAAACTGTATTTTGGGCATGGAAATTAAAAGAGATAGAAGAAAGAGGAAGCTCTGGTTAAACCAAAGGAAGTATGTCGAGACAATACTACAGAGGTTTAATATGCAGGATAGTAAACTGGTGAAGGTTCCTATTTCTGTAGGTGTGAGGTTATCTGCTGAACAGTGTCCCATGGCACAAGAAGAGGAAGAGGACATGTCTCGTGTTCCATATGGAAGTGCAGTCGGTAGCTTGATGTATGCAATGGTATGTACTAGACCAGACATTGCACATGCAGTGGGAGTATTGAGCAGGTTTATGTCAAAACCAAGGAAGGAGCACTGGACAGCAGTGAAGCGGGTTTTCAAGTATTTGAGTGGCACTAGTGATTATGGTTTGTGCTACCAAGGAAGACTAGGATTGGACAGAGTGTTTGGATATTGCATGGCTTTGTTGATGCAGACTGGGCTGGAGATCTGGATCAGAGAAGATCTACAAGTGGGTATGTGTTTAACCTATTTGGAGGTGCAGTCAGTTGGATGAGTAAGAAACAATCTGTAGTGGCACTATCAACTACAAAGTTAGAATACATGGTGGCCACTCATGCAAGCAAGGAAGTAGTTTGGTTATAGAGATTGTGTTCAAGTATGGGTTTAATACAAGGAGCTATAAGGATAGGTTGTGACAGCCAAAGTGCAATTTTCCTGGCAAAGAACCCTGCATATCATTCAAAGACAAAGCACATTGATGTTCAGTATCACTTTGTGAGGGATATGATAGAAGACAAAAAGGTGTTGTTGGTAAAGGTGGACACTTTGAAGAATACTGCATATGCATTGAAAAAATTTGTGAGCTCTGAGAAGTTCTCTTGCTGTAGAGAGACAATGGGCATTTCAGGGCTGGATAAATGACTAAGCTCTCTTGTGGCCCCCTGTGGAAAGAAAACAACAAGTGGGAGAATGTTGGGTTGTGTTATATTCTTTCCACGACTAGCCCACATAATTAACCGGGGGTTAGAGGGGAGGAAGGTCATAGGGGGTTTGAGGTGTACCCGTAACCCCACTTTTTGGGGTCCAGGACAGCACCCCAGAAAATTTTGGTTTTGGACCTTATGTTAGGTTGGGCGGACCCACCTATGGTTTTGCGCATGATTTTCACACATGTTTTTTGGACACGATGGTTTTCGGTCCATGGTTTTGGACATGATGGTTTTCAGTCCATGGTATTGGATGCTTTGGCATGTATAAATATGTATTATAACATTGAAAGGAACATAATGAAAAATCAAGCTGGTAGTTCTGTTTTGGGATCCAAGGGAAAATATCTGTGTATATGTGTTTTATGTGTTATGCTCTCGCATTGTTTAATTTAAGTGTTTTAGAATTCATATGCATGTAATTTCTGTACGGGGTTAAAACCTACAATTTGTTGTGCCATTAAGCCTAGTAATCGAAAATAGGGTCTATATCATCCCTTACTTGTACCCAATAATCCCTAGGAAATAATTTCCATGGACTTTGTGGGAGGTTTACCAACAACCAGCAAGGGACATGACTACTTGTTCATGGTAGTTGACATGTTCAACAAGATGTGTGTTCTTATGCCCTGTAAAAAGAGCATAAGTGGGTAAGAAGTAACAAACTTGTTGTTTGGACAAGTATGGGTGCACTTTGGGATACTAGTGAGCCCTGGTATTGCACCAAGAGTGCTGCAACTCCCATAGGCTCCTCAACTATGTTTATCAACCTAGGGTTCATACAAACTTCGAGGTGGAAATGTTATTTACACAATAGATGGAATTCTACACATGCCACCCTCAAGTCAGTCACTTGATCATTAAGGCTCCAAGACCATTCTTCTACTGAACTAGGGAATATTAACTACTGAAAGCATGATTCAAAAGCTAGTCCTTGTGCAGAAAAAGTAAATGATGTTCAAATCTAACTTGTAAATGTTGTCAACTTGTAAATGCTATTGAACCAATCCATGAGAGAACACAAGACTTATGCTAACTTCAGAAAGAAAAGCTACACTAATTTCAATCAACCATCTAGCTATCAAATTCACTTGAAAATAGAATATTATTCTACCAATTCCCAATTCAATAATTCATGCGTCATTTATCTATTTCACACTTGCCGATTAAGTAATGTCCTAATTGCCAAATCTGTAATGAATAAACTAATGAAATTTTTCTCTTGCAGTAAAGGAAAAGGAATGGAGGGAATGACCTAGGTGGTACCTCTGATCATGGAGTCCAAGTTGGGAGTTAACCTACTCCTATACTAAGCTACAATGGCATTGCAGTTCAAAACAAGCGAAGAACAAGCTGTTACAGGTGTGCTACAGGAAGTTGCTACAAGATTCCTGTATTGCTACAAGAAGTCCTGAAATGCTACAAGAAGTTTTCCGAGAGGGTTTTAAGGGTAAGGATAGTGGGATAAAGTGATGGAAATATGGATGAAGGTTGTGGGAAATGTATGAAAGGTGGACAACACACCTAGCCAAGCCCAACACTTCAGGAAGGCCATCTTTGGGCTAAGAGGGCTGCTCACGGTGACCTAAAAACAGAGATCAAGAACATTGGTTGGAATTCATCAAAATAGAGTGGAGAATTTCTAGATGGATGTGGTGAAAAGATCCCTTGCTTGCAGATCCAACAGTCCTACAACATCACATGCACTTTTTCTTCTTTTCATTTGCAAAATATTACAATCAATTGTGGAAAAGATGAGCTCAATTTGGAAACTATCTAACTGATGCAAAGAACTTGATCTATGCAATGAATTAACTTCTAAGCTACAACAATCATATGTAAATCAAGATAACAAATGAACAAGAAATCACACCATTTTTTTGGGTTGTGATGGTGGAGTCTTCTAATCATGTTCCCATGAGAGAGATGAGATAAAAGCCACAGCCACAGACTTTTGAGGAACTATACTCTACTAAAATGCAGCAACTAATTAAAAATTCTAAGCTAAAAGAAGTATAAATACATAAGAGGGACCTAAGCTACTGGGTTTGGGCCCAAACCCAAGAGCTTCAACCCTCTAGACTAACTCAGTGATGGATCAAAATGAAATTTTTCATTACCATTGTAGAAATGTCAAATACATCACATAATAATCAAAAATAGTAGTGATAAGTGCTTGATATCAATAACCTCTTACCTACCACAAAAATTTGAATCCTAATGAGTTCCTTAGCATGTTTATTTATACAAAATGGTAGCTACCAACAACTCCTTAGAAAATAGAGATGTTTGTCTCCCAAACTCGAGAAAGGTGGATCTAGATCTTCCTTGAATTGCACTAGCGTGGCTACCAATGACCTCGGCCTACTTAGCTTCCAGTGACCTCAAGTTGATGAGAGATAGAGTGGTGATATTTGACTGATTGAAGGAGTTAAGGAGCTGGAAAACCTCCTAGAATCTCTCCTTCTTGTCTACTTTGAGCTCTTGCACTCAAATTATCTCAAAATTGCTCTAATTCCTGCATTTAAGACATATTAGGCTACATGACATAGCAAGACATCTTTTACTCCTCACACTAAGTATAATATAACAAAATTTGTAAATAAATGTGAGAAAGAGATGATTTCAAAGCTGGAAGATGGCATTGTAACCCTTATGACATACCTATTGATGAGCCTCATCATCACCCCCTCTTGAAATTGTTGCTCGTCCTCTAAGCAACTCAATCATCTATGTCCATGTCTTTCATGGCCCTGGTGGCCTCTCTAGCATCCCAAGGTTTTGTAGATGGTGTGCCCTCTTGAGGATAGAATCATGCATCCTTCTCTATGTTTGCGCACTACTTCCTTTCCTCTTCTTCATTAATTCCTTCCTGTAGACCCAGCAGTAAAGGTGTACTGACCTTCAGTCCAATCCAATTGATTTTTAATCTTTGCATGACCCTTTTGTATAGGGGTGTCCTTTCGAATGCATTCCTCAGCCTTTCAGTAGAGTGATACTCCCTGATCTAGAGACTGTGGGGTTAGGCATTCCATCTTCTCTAGTATGCTTGCTAGATTTCTGTTCCTAACAACCTTAGTGTGTCTTAAAAAGGTGAGATGGCTTGCTTTTGGATGGCAAGGTATCTTTTGGATGGCAAGGTATCTAGGTGTTAGATCAACATCATTGGAGAAGATGTTGTGATTACTAATTACAACCATTGGGCTTATCTGCTCTACCCTGATATAAAGTGGTTATTTTTCTTCCTTTACCTTTACTTTTTGTACCTCCTCGGCTTTGGCCTCCTCATGAGTCATCCAAGATGCAATTGCCATCAGTTGCAGGTCCCCCAATTTTGCATTGGGATACCAAACATTCATATCAGTCAAGGTGAGGTTATACATGTAGAATTAAGCCAATTTGCCTTTGTCTTCTATGCTAATTTGGTCACACAATTCAATGAATTGTTTGTGGTCCTGAAATGGCATGGATCCCCATTGTGCTAAGGTATTGATTTGGAACTGCAACAACTGCTCTTTAATAAAGAGTGCATAAGACTTGGATGGTTTTTATCACTGTAGTGCCTCCATGGAGAGGGTTTCCATTGTGTCCAGTTGGTTTTCCTTCTCTTGCAATTTCTTCCTCAAACATCTATTTTATGCCTGCAATTGTTCTCTCATTGTGGACTCTTTCTCCCTTAACTCACTTAACTCTTTGCCCACTTCAAGTACCTTCTCTTCCATGAGACCCATATCTTCCACCTTTTTTTATTTAGAAATCCACATCCATATGTGGGTTCTTCCTCTTTCTGCTCAAAGTTCAAAGAAAAGTGGGATTGCAAATTTTAGTGGAATAGCTTACCCTCCTTCAATGAATTTATTATAGGAGCTCAAACTAGGTTGTGGACTAGGCTCCTATAGCTCTAGGAAGTCCTTCTCAAATGTTCTTGGGGAAGCTTCCCCCTATTGTAACTGTTGTGTTACATTTTTCCCTTCATGTTGCTCATTCTTCTCTTCCTGTAGCACCTTTTGTTCTTCCTGTAGCACACTCTGTTTTTCTTGTAGCATGCTATGTTTTTCATGTAGCTTCCCTTTTCCTTTTTGTTGGAGTGTGGTAGGTGTCTTGGGTTGTTTAGAAGAGGTTGATCTAGTGGTGGGCCTTCTTACATATGCTATGGGAGTCTTTGATATGGTTTCTGAAGAGGTGACCTCCTCAACTTTCCTTTCAATGGGCCCTGCCTCCTCTTTTTTACTTGGGGACTCTTCAATTGTTATAGGGGCCTTTGTGGGAGTTTGAGGCCGTCCTCTCTTAATCCTGGTGCTTTTCTTAGTTTTAAAGTAGAGGGAATTTTTTCTTTGCCTTTTCCTTTTGGGTTTGACTGGTGTGCTCAAGGTAGCTAAGGTGGTAGCTACCTCTTTTTCAATGGGTCCTAGAGACAAACTTGTTTGCTCTGGGGACACCCCTTCTTCTCTAGATGCAATAGCTTTCTCAGGCTTTGGTTCTTCCTATTGCTCCTCCTCTTCTTCTTCATCTTCCTCTTTCTCTACTTATTCATCTTGCTCTGGGTCTTCCTCTATTTTCTTTGCCTCTATCTCTCTTTCCTCTTCTACCTTACCTCTTCTTCTTCTTCTTTCCCCTCTCTTCCTCCAGCACTAGAGGTTGGGGTCTCACCTGGTGTAAGGGTTTGAGTGTCAATGAAGGTCTCTCTATCCATATCCATGAATTTCGAAAGAGGAAAGGGATCCTTAGTTTATTCAAATCATCTACCACTATCAGTTTGATGAGGGCATGGTGGCCTAGGTGTTGGTGCTTGCCCTCTCTCACCTTTTGGCTCATGTCCCTGATGGACTATAGGAGGAAATAGGGTACACGGAGTCTTTGGGCTAGGGGAAATTAAGCTTGAAATATTAGTTCATTGAGTAATCTAAAATGGTAGCCATAGACTACACCCAGCCTTCCTTCACAGGAGATGAATTTTAGGATATGGTAGGCCACCTCATCCCAAGGATAGGGTAGGTTTTCCCTCCTAACTCCATTTTTGTCTTCAATAGGTTTTTCATCAACAGTGAAGAACTTGTTTTTGGCAATGGCACTGTTAGTATTGTCTTATATTCTCCACTAGATCCCTAGGGAAGGGTTGTCACCCCGCTAATTAGCTCAAGATTGATTGAAATAGCTAATCCCCTCACCACAGTTGTGGCACTAACTCATGTCAAAGAGTTTAGGGCTATTGTAAATTCATATGAAATGTCATCATCATATCCCTTCAGCATTTCAAATAGTCCTAACCATTGATGTCTTCTGAAAATGTCTAATATAGGAATTTGACGATGAATTCTTTTAGTGTTTGTAGGCTTCCTTCTATTGAATCCCCCTCCCATCTCTTTCCTTTGTTTTCAACAAGGTGAAGGGGGTATTCTTAATGTAATAGCTCTGATGTGTAATTTAGTGGAAGTAGAGGGTTAAAATTCCTAGTTGATGCAAATTTGTTATAATCACTCTATTCTACAGTCAGAAAAGTTCTTTCAATTCATAAAATCACTAATATTTCCTCTAGAATTCAGGGTGTACCAACATACAAGTTATGGACAAATGAATGAGAGAGGGTGCACTTACTTTTACCAATGACCTGAGATAAGTATAATTGGAGACCAAATCAACCATTGTCGACATTCTTTGACCATTTGAGGCTTATTGTAGCATTTGCAGGCTTCTTGTACCTTCCTGTAGCTTCCTCTTATAGAAATGGCAGAGTAGGGTTCGACTCTCCTTGATGGCTCCTCATACTCGTCCTTACCTTAACTATTTTTGAAATGAGCGTAGATGGAAGAGAATTCAAGCCTCAATACATTATATGCTACTTTTGTCTAGGGCTCAGAGCGTTGTGATGACTTGGCAGAGGCACAAGCTTTCCTCTTTTGGACCGTTGTCCCCACCTCGAGTAATCATTCCCTCGTCCCTCGTAATCACCACCCACTCTCTATCATCTAATCTTGACTGATGTGACACCTTCACGTTGCATGAGGTCTCATAAATTACTCTTTTTTCACTCACCAAGGGTGGCCAAGTTAACTAGACACCTCCAGCTTATAAAAATATACATTTTTCATTATTTACACATACAAAGGAGAAGAGAGGTTTCCATACCTGTGCCTACCTCGTGATTGACTGATGCAGGGGTGTGCATGTTAGAGTGTTGGACCTTTGTATTGTCACCAAGGGAGTTGTTTTGTTGTGTTTTTTCTGTTCTTGTGTATATCTTCTATGCTCCTCATGGTATTTGATTGTTGTTGTTGCTATGTGTGCAGCTCCTTTGTTGATGTCCCGGGTGTTTTTGCTACTACTGGAGAGTCTTGCTTGGAGTGGAATAATTCCTCATGAGTTGGCATCACCCCTTCTACATGATGGAAGGAAAAAAACTAGGATTGTGGCTTTTCTGTAATGGTTGCACAAGCTGCTACAGGAAAGTCTTGTAGCAACCCTTTTCTTCTCTTCCAAGGTCTTTTAACTGCATGGGAGTAATCAAAAAGGGTGTAGAGGGATTGGAGAATTATTTTAGGGCGTTGATTGAGTAGTGTAGGGTTGTGAAAATGGAGGGAATGTGCTCTGTGTTTTTCAAGCAATTGTCTGGGTGAGACAAAGTGGAGTGTTAGTTTTGAAAGATATTGACTTTTCTTATGAACTCGAATGTATGAATGATGGATGTGTGGTGGATCAAGGTGGAATAACCTCATTTACCTTTGGCAAGGTTGTGCTTGGTGGTATTCTCATTCATATCCCCTTCCTGTATTTTTTGGGATCTTGTTGTAGTGCTACAAGATCTTCCTTTAGCAATTACAGTCTTCCTGTAGCAGTGCAGAGAGGGGCTGAAAATTTATTTTTGATCCACTGGGATGATGGAGAGTGGTGAGGACATGTGTTTGGATGGAGGATATGGAGTGGATGGAGGGAGAAGTGGATGGAATCTTGAGGATGTTGGCCCTATAGCTCTAGAATTCGCCACTGTCCTCAAACCTGCAAAATGAAAAAAAACGTTAACAGACATGTTGTGGATCCATGTCTTGAGATTCTCCTTTTTTTTCGTTCTTTTTTTTTAGAGAGAGGACACACAAGCTGCCTCGAAAGAGGTTTTCAACTTGTATGCCTCCCCTGAGAGCCTCAAGGGAGGTTTCCACCCAGGGATCTTGATTTTTTCTTTTTATTTACTCTTGGGCTGCCTTAGGGAGGTTTTCAACCCAAGAGTTGGCCTCAAATGCCTCATAAAGGTTTTCATCTAGGCCTTTTATTGTCTTTCTCTTTTTTCTTTTTATTTTCACAAAAAAACAGTATCTAGGAATGATGTGGCTTGGAAGCTACGACACTTCCAATCAAATTCACCTCTTTGTTGATGGTGTTGATGAATTCTTCCATGGACATAGGTTTTTTGTATACCTTCAATCTGTAGCCATTGACAAGCAAGGGAATCCCTTCCTCATCAATGATCCTCATTTGAACAGCTCCATTGTCATGGAATTTCTCTATCATGTATGGGCCTAACCATATTTTCATCAATTTCCCTTTTAAATCCTTAAACCTAGAGTCATATAGAAAGGCCCAATCCCCTTCTTGATAAACAAATTCCTTGATGTGCCTATAATGCCAGACCTTCCTCTGCAATTGGATAACCTCAATGTGTAGGAGGGCCTACATTCTGAATTCATCCAATCCATTTAACTAGAGTATCCTCTCCTGGTGTGCTTTGGTGACATCTAAATCCAATTGGGTTGCCATTCTCAAATTATTGTACTCAAACTCAATGGAGATCGGAGCTTTCTTTCCATAGACCAAATCATATGTGGTAAAACCACTAGTTGTTTTCCAAGTTGTGTTATAGGTCCAAGTGGCCTCCACTTATATTTCTTCCCAATCCTTCCTGTTGTTGCTCACAACCTTGGTGAGGATGCCCTCTAATGTAATATTTATGACCTCTACTTGTCCATTGGCCTGAGGATGATAAATAGTAGATTTTATGTGCTTGATATGATGCTACCTTAACAGATTCTCGATTAGATGTGTTGTGAATTGAGCTCCCTGATTGGTAACTATCTGTCCAGTTTGTAGAATGCATTCTCCCTTAAGAACTCAACCACCTTCTCCTCTCTTGTTTCCTTGACAACCTTTGTCTCAGCCACTTTCTCAAATAATTAGTGCACACAATGATGTACATTTTTTGCCCTGATGGTGGATCAATTGTCTCAGTGAAATCCATGCCCCACTTGTCAAATGGCTCCAAATCCACCTGAGTTTGTAGGGGCATTTCATCCTTGGGTGTAGGTTTCCCCATCCTCTAGCACTGATCACATCTTCTAGTATATCTTCTTGCATCTTGGTGGAGAGTGGACCAGTGGTAGCCAGCTTGTAGAGCTTTGAAAGTTGTTCTCTTGGCAGCAAAGTGACCTCCACGGGGCCCATCATGACAGGCTGAGAGGATGTCAAATAATTCCTCTTCCCTGACACATCTCCTCAAGATCTTCTCTGGTCCTAGCTTGAAGAGATTTCCCCCAATCCAAGTGAAAGGGGTGCTCTTCCTTACAATTCTAATCTTCTCTCGGGATGACAAATTTGGAGGAAATTTTGCAGTAACTAGGTAGTTAGCTATGTCAGCAAGCCGTGGAGAGAGCACTGAGATAGAAAATAAGTGCTCATCTAGAAGTTGATCATCAACTATCCCTTCATCACCTGTAGGAAAAGCAAGTCTAAACAGAAAATCTACAACTACATTTTCTTTTCCTGACTTGTCAATGATAGTTAAATGAAACTGTTGTAACAATAGAAACAATCTAATAATTCTAGCATTCACATCAGGCTTGTTCATCAAGTATTTGATAGTTTCATGGTCAGTATTCACAAAATTTTAGTATCGAGTGATGTAGTGTTTGAACTTGTTCAAAGAATGTACAACAACTAGGAGTTCTTTCTCAGTCACAATGTAGTTCAATTCAGCCTTAGACAGATTTTTACTAATGAAGTAAATAACATAAGGTAATTTAACATATATTTGGCCTAAAGTTTCCCCTACAGCTTTGTTGGATGCATCATCATGGATATGGGAAGAAAGAGTCTAGTTTGGGCCTCTAAGTATGGGTGTAGTGCTTAATTTGTCTTTCAAAGTCTCTAGGGCCTCTTGCAAATACGTCCAGCAGAATTTTGAGTCATTGGCCAACAATCCAAACAATGGTGAGGCTACTTTGCTGAAGTCATTAATAAACCTCCTATAATATCCAACTAAGCCCAAGAAACTCCTAACATCCCTCTTCTTTTGAGGAGTAGGGACCCTTTTTATGATGGTAATTTTGTTTGGGTCCACTTGTATTCCCTCCTGAGATTTTGAATGGCCAAGGATAGTCCCTACATTCATTAAGAATTCACACTTTTTAGGACTAAGCAAGAGGTTCATTTCTATGCACTTATTCAGGACTTTCCCTAGGTTAGAGAGAGCCTTCAGGATTTCACACCCATAGGGAGTGAAATCATCCATGTAAATCTCTACAAATTCAAGGACCAACTCAGCAAAGATGCTCAGAACTACCCTTTGAAAAGTGGCAGGGGCATTACATAACCCAAAAGGAAGGACCCTATAAGAAAATGTACCCCAAGGACAGGTGAATGTAGTTTTTTCTTGGTCCTCAGGGTTGATCTGGATCTGATTGTAACCACTCAATCCATCCATAAAAGAGAAGAACTTCTTCCCTGCAAGACTATATAAAACTTGATCAATGAAAGGTAAAGGGAAATGGTCTTTCTTGGTGGCTTTGTTCATCTCTTTGTAATCCACACATGTCCTCCACTTCCCATTCTTATTTGGGACCAAAACTATAGGGGATACCCACTCACTATCTGAGATGGGGTATATGAACCCTACATCCAACAAACTTTGCAGCTCTTCCTTTACTATGTCTTTGAGGGATGGGTTCATTCTCCTCTGAGGTTGGCGCATAGGTTTGCATCATTCCTCGATCTAGATGTGATGAGTACAAACCGAAGGATGAACCCCTTTCATTTCTTTGTAGCTCCAAGCAAAAGCATTTAAGTGTTCTCTAGGCATTTTGCACAACTTCTCTTCTTAGGTGGCTGAGAGAGAGGGATTAATCTTCAGGATTCTAGATGGACCAAATTCTACAAGTTTGACATGTGCAAGACTTGGTTCAGCTAGGCATAACTCATTCCAAGGATTACCCTCAGATTCCTTCACAAGCTCATCAAGAGGCAAGGTATTGGGGGCTTGGTTCTGGAGGATTTGGTCAATGAGGTCATCTTCATTAGGTTTCCCCCCTCCTATAACAGCATCTAGGGTACAGATTGGATGGGATGTTGTATGATACACTTCATATTCCTCTTCCTCCTCCAACCATAGGGGTAATTCATGCTCAATGAATGGCTGAGAAGGAGGGTACAATACCAATTGTTTAGACAAATGCCCATTCTTAATGGTCATGTTCCCATCCCTACAACTTATGTAAGCATCAACAGTGGTTAGCCATGGTCTTCCAAGGATGAGAGGATAACCATTGAATTTGGTTTTAGGCTGGAGAACTAGGAATTCAATAGGATACTCCCATGCATCAATAGAGACTATTACATCCTCAAAAACTCCCTCAGGAGCCACTGTGGACCCACCTGCAAGTTGCAACACTATAGTGGTGTTTCTCAAGGATCCTTGGAGGTTTATATTTAGAATGGTTTCTTTAGTCATCACATTGATGGAAGCCCCAAGATCAATCAAGGTGTGAGGGACAATGATGTCGTTAATGTGCAGATCTACCACAGGACTTCCAGGATCTAGATATTTTGGGCAAATCACTCTCCCCAACATCAAATCAGATAATTGACCAAGAACATTGATGGTAGGGGTGTCTTTCTTTCTCCTCCCAATATGTTTGAAGCATTTCTCTCTGATAAGCTTATTGTAGATGGGAACATCCTTGATAGCTTGGAGGAGGGAAATTTTAACACACAGGTTATTCAATTCTCCCAGAAGTTCAGTCTCTTCTAGGTTGTGCTGGTTAGAATGGATCAATCTCTTAGGAAAAGGAGGTTGATTTTCTTGAGGGTTACTCTCTTCCTTTTCCTCTTCAAGCTCCTTAGGTGGAGATGGAGGGTGGTTGTTTGGGAGCACTCTTCCAGACCTGAGTTTGATTTCTTGAATCTCCCCAACATATGCAGGGTAAGATGTCTCTCCACTATAGACCTGTTGTTCCTGCTTGTTATTTGGGTTCAGATTGGGTTGAGCAGGCATCTGAGGTTACTTGGGTGGAGCAAGATGAGTGAGTTGTGGTTGAGATGGAGGTGGAGGCAGTAAAGTATGAGGTTGGTAGAGTTAAGGCCTCCACCCTTGTGATGGGTTATTCCACTGAGGAAGTGGAGAAGCATATGGCTAGAATTATTGATTGACAAGTTGGGGAGGATACTAAGGTGTATAATGCCAAGAAGGAGGTGTGGACCATGATGGATGAGTGGAAGAGTACCAAGGTGGAAAAGGTGCATTTTGGTTGGGATGGTAATAAGAGTAGGATGCACCTTGCATGCCCTACTGGTATGGCTGAGGGCCTTAAGGCCTCCTTTGATTGATGAAACAAAGTTGCTCAACCCCAGCTTCTGCCCCTTGGTATACAACTTTCAATCCAGGAAAAGAATGGCACTTATCTATGACATGGTTTTCGTCATAGACCAAGCAGACCTCTAGAACATTTAATGGACATTCATTTCTAGGGTGCCTTCTAGTGCATTTAGGGAAAAAGATAGCTAAGCCCTCTTTGATTCCTCTTGAATCCTCTTAATATGCATGGTATCCATTTGTAGAGAAAAGGTATGCATCATTTCACTTTTAAAATCCAACATGTTTCCAATTTCATTCTTGATGGATGATGTGGAGGGAGAGGAACTGGCCAAATCATGACTATCCCTACCCTTCTTCCTAGCAGCACTAGAGTGGTTTTTGAATATTGTTTTGATGTTTGCATAGGGTAACTGATAGATGTTTCCCCTAGACAACATGTTGAGGGTTTCCATCATGTCCTCCCTAATTCCTCAAAGAAGTACTAACTTGAGTGATTTAGGATCAAGGGTGCATATGTCCCTCCTATAATTGAGCTAGAATCTTTCCTCATAGCCTTCTAAGGATTCATCAGGTCCAAGAGTCATTCTAAAGATTTCCTCTTTGGCATTTGAGCCCAAGTAGTGATGTTATCCCCAAGTAGACCCATGAACCAGCGCAAGGTTTCATCCTTAAGGGTAGATGGGAACAACTTCAGCTTTTGGTCATCAAAAGTATAGTCATAAGTTTTACAGACAACAACAAACTCAAACATAAAAGTATCAGGGTCCTCATAGGTTAAGCCATGGAAGTGAGGAAGGTAAGTAGGGCTTATATTTTTCATTCTAGCATATCCATTAGTTTCTCTGATAGGGAAAACCTCCTCATTCATGTTTTCAGCTATGGTGTGGGTATGTGGAATGGGTTTTCCTTCTTCCCCAATAGGTTATTCAAATATATTAGGTTGTTCACCTAAGGGGTCTTCTAACTCCCCTGTAGTCAGAGAGGGAAGTTAACAGTCATTGAAGAAGAGTGAAGGTTGATTATTTGGTGGTGTGGGGGTGTTTGGCAAGAATTTTCCTAAAGTGTCTTTACTCCTACGAGGCATAAAATAAAACTTTTTCTTCTTTTATATGATTTTTTCAAAATTGAATGCAAAACTTAAAGAAAAACATAAATAGCATCTACCTAGACACCTCCCCAGCAACAGCAGAAAAAAGTGGCGAGCCCTGATATTGCACCAAGAGTGTTGCAACTCCCAGAGGCTCCTCAACTCTATTTATCAACCCAGCATTTGTACAAACTTCAAGGTGAGAGTGCTATATAAACATTAGATGGAATTCTACTCATGCCACCCTCAACTAGGTAACTTTAGGGCTCCAAGACCATTCTTCTACTGAACTAGGGAAGATTAACTATTGAAAGCATGATTCAAAAGCTAGTCCTAGTGTAGAAAAAGTAAATGTTGTTCAAATCAAACTTGTAAATGCTATTGAATCAATCCATGAGAGAACACAACACTTATGTTAACTGTAGAAAGGAAAGCTACACTAATTGCAATCAACCATCTAGCTATCAAATTCACTTGAAAACAGAAGATTATTCTACCAATTCACAATGTAAGAATTCATGCATCATTTATCTATTTCACACTTGCAGATTAAGTAATGTCCTAATTGCCAAATTTGTAATGAAGAAACTAATGTTATTCTATCTTGTAGTAAAGGAAAAGGAATGGATGGAATGGCCTAGGTGGTACCTCTGATCATGGAGTCCAATATGGGGGGTTAACCTACTCCTATACTAAGATACATTGGCATTGCAGGTCAAAATAGGGGCAAAACAGGTTGCTATAGGTGTGCTACGGGATGTTGCTACCGGATTCTTGTACTTCTAAAGGAAGTCCTGAAATGCTACAGGAAGTTTTCAAGATAGTTTGGAGGGTAAGGATAATGGGATAAAGTGATGGAAAGATGGATGAAGGTTGTGGGAAATGTATGGAAGGTGACCAACACCCCTAGCCAAGCCCAACACTTTAGGAAGGCCAGCTTTGGGCTAAGACGGTTGCTCACGGTGACTTAAAAAAATAGATCAAGAACATTGGTTAGCATTCATCAAAAGAGAGTGGAGAAGTCCTGGATGGAGGTGGTGAAAATATCCATTGCCTATAGATCCAACAGTCCTGCAACATCACATGCACCTGTTAGACTTCTTTTGATTTGCAAAATATTACAATCAATGGTGGAAAAGATGAGTTGAATTTGGAAACTATCTAACCGATGTTAAGAACTTGAGTCTGTTCAATGAATCAACTTCTAAGCTACAACAATCATATGTAAAGAAAGATAACAAATGTAGACTTTTCCAAGAAATCACACAACGTTTTTGGGTTGTGATGGTGGAGTCCTCTAATCATGTTCCCATGAGAGAGATGAGATAGATACCACAGTCACAGACTTTTGAGGAACTATACTCTACTGAAATGTAGAGACTAATCAAACATTTTAATCTAAAAGAAGTATAAATACATAAGAGGGACCTAAGCTACTAGGGTTGGGTCCAAACCTAAGATCTTCAACCCTCTGGACTAACTTAGTGATGGATCAAAATGAAACTTTTCATTATCATTTCAGAAATGTCAAATACATCACATAATAATGAAAAATAGCAGTCACAAGTGCTTGAGCTCAATAACCTCTTATCTACCACAAAAATTTGAATCCTAATCAGTTCCTTAGCATGTTGATTTATACAAAAGGGTATCTACCAACAACTCCCTAGAAAATAGATATATTTGTCTTCCAAACTCGAGAAAGGTGGATCTAGATCTTCCTTGAACTATATTGGCTTGGTTGCTAATGACCTCGGCCTGCTTGGATGTCAATGACCTCGAGTTGATGAGAGATAGAGTGGTGATCTTTGATTGATTGGAGGAGTTAAGGAGGTGGACAACCTCCTAGAATCTCTCAGTGTTGTTTGCTCCTAGCTCCTGCACTCAAATTATCTCAAAATTGCTCCAATTCCCGCATTTAAGACATATTAGGCCACATGACATAGCAACACATCTTTTACTCCTCACACTAAGCATAATATAACAAAATTTGTAAATAAAAGTGAGAAAGAGAGGATTTTAAAACTGGAGGATGGCATTGTGACCCTTGTGATATACCTATTGATGAGCCTCATCAGATACCAAGAGCATCATTTAAAATAGGGACACAAGATTTCTCAATGCATTATAGAATACATTTTGGGAGAAGATGGCCACAAAGTTGAAGAGGTATACAACATTTAATGTACAAATGGATGGGTAGACGAAGAAATCAATAGGAATTTGGTGCAACTTTTGAGGGGTTACAGTTAGAAGCATCTGAAGACCTAGGATGAAAATATGGTGTATATATAGCACTCTTATAACATAGTGGTCAACACTTCTACTAGTAAGTCCCAATTTGAAACTTGTTTTGGATATTTTCCACCTTCATCTTTAGATATTACATATGGGAAACAAGGAGGAGTAAGGGAGGCTCTTACAGGGAATGCCTTAAGGGATGAAAAATTTGTTGAGAAGGTTTAGAAAATCCACATACAGGTATAGGAGACACTAAATAAATCACAAGAAAAATAGAAGGTGAGGCATGATCAACATTAAACAGAGAATTTGTTCAAGGTGGGAGACAAAGTATAATTATAGTTGAACAAGGAGAGGCTATAGGGTCCTAGTAAGAAAATTAAGGCTCTGTGATATTGTCCCTTTGATATACTAGAATATGTGGGATATAGTTCCTATAGACTGATATTACCCACATACATGCAGATCTACTCAATTGTGAATGTAGAGAATCTTAAACACTATTAGCCTTCCAAGTCGAATCAAGAACAGGAATAGATCCTACCTTCAGCGAAAGATTTGGCACCAGATACTTAGGACGATTTGACATACATTTTTGCAGAAGAGGTCTAGAACTACAAGAAAACGATAGAATGACCTTTGGTAGATAGGGTTGAAAGGACTTCTTCCAGGAAAAGCTAAATGGTACACCCAAGAGAACTTGGAGGAAAATTTTCCTCACCTCATTTAATGGACGATTTTGGGGAATGAAAGCATCCCAAAATGGGGAGGTGTGATTTGATTTGGATCATTATATTGTTTGTCATCCATATCAATTCTTTTAGAGTGGAAAAGAGTGGAGGATCAACTCACAACACATTTTATACTAACAAGACCCAGTTTGGTAGATTGGGGTTTAAAACCCTTTGGGAGCATTTTGAGGCATCACATGATGCTTTTAGGGGATAAAACTTTTCGTTTTTAGTGTGTCACCTTTTTTCCCTATTCTAAACATAGATACCTTTCCGACGACATAAGAATTGCCTCAAAGAAAGTTTGTATGCAAAACTTATGTCACTTGAAAGTTGACCTTCCTATTTTGACCACCATAATTTGAGAGGATGCCATGTCAGCCCCCATTACTCGTGGAAAAGGAGCTAACAATGTTACCATTATGAATAAGACTCTATAATCTTCCATATTGCAATCTAGTTAAGAGTTGATGGCATCAAACCTAACCACTAGTAAGCTATTAGGTTGTGTTATAACTGAGCCACTAGGAGGAAAAGCGGTTGGATTTTTTAGTGCATTTTGTTCCATGGATGAATAGAGTAGCCAAGAGGGTTAGAGAGATAGTCAAAAAGAGGGTTTGTGCATTGTATTATCCCACGGGCCACATGCCTTCTTTTCACTTACAATGATTCCCTATTCATAGAAATAGAACAAAGTTGTCTTACCTTCCAGCTAGGTTTTCTCCCTAAAGGGTTCCTAAGATATATCTTGTGTCAATTTTTTTTTGTGAGTTTTTATTTCAATATTCTCTATTTAATGCACAGTTATAATTTGCATGCATACATAATAAATAGTAATTTATAGATCCAAAAATCTAAAGAGAAACAAACCCTCATACTATAAATTTCAAATTTTAAAGTATAGTTTTATCATATTTGTTATGACAAATTGTTGAGTGCAATATCCACAATAGTTTAGAAATTAGGGATCCATTTTCTTCCTCCCTTGACTTTCTTAAACATAGCTCCCTAATATATTTAGCATATGTTGGGACATATTTAATTGCTTGAAAAAGTGGATTTTTCACATAAACATACCTTAAGTCCCTTAGGAAGTCAAAGTCAGGTTGTACAAGGGGGTTTCTCTATGGTTAATCATTAAGGATAAGGTGGAGTAGATTTGGAACGTCTAAGCTGATCAATTTTTCCTGAAGTATATGTTGGTAGGCATGGGGAGGAAGTTTGCCTTTCTTGGTCATTTTTTTCTTCTTCTTCCTAGATGACATTGGATGATGGATTGTTAATTACTCATTGTACCTAATCACAATCCACTATGGAAACAAAATAAGTTGGATCAAGGGGCATTTCAACATTATAGGTGGAAATTGCAATTGTTGTTGATGTTGGAATGGACGATGTGGATAGGATGTTGGTTTCTATAGGGTGAATATCCTCACCAACCTTTTTTCTAAGGTTGGTTTTGTTCTTGAGGGGGCCATTTCTGCCAAAGCATCTAAGGATACCAAGATTGCATTGGATATTGATAAGGAATAAAACATTGGGATGAATCTTATGTTATGCCTTGGGATTAGTGTCACCATGGTAATTTTTGGGCTACAAAAAAAACATTTCCAATATCTTTATTATCTCCTTGGTATATCACCTTGAGCTTGGGAAAGGAGTAGCAATATTTGGTAGTATGTTATTGCTCATAAATGGCACATATCTTTGCAAGATTTAGGGGGCATTCAAACAATGGGTGCTTTCTCCTACACCATTGCTTTACCATTGTCACAATAATTAATTAAGAATACGAAAAGTCTATTTTTTAGTATACATACCACTCAAAGAAGGCACCAAGCCTTTCAGGTAGAATACAAGAATCATAAATCTAAAGATAACACCTCTTGTCAAGTTGGAGGTAGAGAAAATGAAAAAAGTAGTTATTATTTTTCCAATAATATATTTTAAATGGATTTCTAATTTAGCAGTAGTACAAAAGAAATTTTGGGAGATCCATCTATGTGTTGATTTTCATGGTCTAAATAAAGCATTTGTGAAGGACAATTATCCACTCCCAAACATGGAATTATTACTCCAATACGTTATTGATCATCCATTGATCTCAATATTAGATGGATTCATAAGGTATAATTAAGTACTCGTTGTTGAAGATGAAAAACATAAAATTTATTTCATAACACCATGGGGGACATTTTCATACGCAAGAATTCCCTTTGGATTGAAAAATGTTGGAGCCACATTTCAAAGATCCATGGATCATGCATTTAAATATATGATATGAAAGTTTATGGTTGATTACCAATATGATATCACTATGCATTCAAAACTAAGAGAATGCCATATAAAACATCTAGATAGATGTTTCAACATTGCAGATTGTATGGAATGTCTCTTAACTCAAGGAAATGTGTGTTTATAGTACAATAGAGAAAATTTTAGGGTCATATTGTTAGAAAAAAAAAAGGATTTACATTGACCCAGATAGAATCAATTCCATAAATAGTTTACAACCTCCAACTTCTTGAAATGGAGTTAACATTTTCTGAGAAAATATTTTTTGTCAAGATTTGTTCCATACTATGTTGCAATATTAAATCCTATAAACAAGTTAATAAGGAAAGATCCAGGTTTAAATGGACACCAGAAACACAAATGGCTTTCACAAATATCAAGAAAGTAATTATCTTAGCTCTAGTATAAGCAAGTCCAAATTTTGACAGAAATTTTATACTTTACCCTTTTTATTTAGAAGAAACCATTGCCTCTATACTCATTCAAAGAAATCAAAAGGAAGAGGAATTTCCTAATTCATGATGAACAAGACTTTACATGACTATGAGTTGAAATACTCTAATATAGAACAATAAGTTTTTGCTTCATAAAAGTCGTAGCCCATATTAAAACTTACATTCTTTTAGCACATGTCATTGCTTATGTATCACATCCTCTTATAAAAACCATGATCAATCAACAATTCAGAGAAGGAAAATAGGAAAACTAGTTTGCAAAGTTGCAAGAATATGACATTAAAATAAAAACTCTAAAAGAAATAAAGGGACAAGTGATATGTAAATTGATCACTAGTGTTGAAGTTATAAATATATCTCTTACTGATGTTGAATAAGATCCTACTATGCTAATACTAAATGTTATAAGGATATTATGTTTAGTTTAAAATATTGACAATCCCTAGTAGAAATGACAACAAAGGAAAGAAGGTCATTGAAAATGAATTGATAATTATTTTCTATTCTCAAGAGTCTCATTCAAAATAAATTTTGATTGTATGTTGCTAAGATGTTTGAATACTTCAAAGGATCAACGAATTTGTTAAGTATTACATGAAGGAGTTTATGGTAGACAATTTGCTTCTCTAGTAATTCTTCATAGGATTATCAAAGCTAGTTATTATTAGTAGACATTGTTTAAATATTCTTATGTAATGATTAAAAACATGTGTTCCTTTCCAACAATTCTTGGGAAGGATGAAGAGGAAAGCCATGCCATTGAAACATATTTCAATAAAAGGCCCATTTGTGTAATAGGGTTTGGATGCCATTGGTCCAATAAATACAAAATTTAGTAAGTGACATTCATATATATTGATTTTTGTAGATTACTTCAAAAAATTAACTAAAGCAATAGCCTATAAATTTGTTGGATTTAGAATAGCTAATATGGTTCTTGCAAGAAAATATCTTATCTCCATTTGGTATTCTCAAAAATTCATAACAAATAATGGTTCTATCTTTATAGGATCAAGATTTAAAATTTTTTATGGAGAATATGGTATGCTAATGGGACACTCATAAAATAACTATCCTCAAGGAAATGGTTTGGTTGAATCAACCAATGAGTCCTTGATTCAAATTTTGAAGAAAATAGATTCTATAAATTAGAGGAATTGGCTTAGAAAAACTTATTAGATGCTCTTTGGGAAAGCAAAATCATTCCAATGAGATGTATAGGGAATTCACTTTATACATGTGTATATGGAAATAAGTGAAGGTTACAAATACATTTGGAACTAAATGCTTTAACTATCGTCACCGAGATTGAAAATGAAGAATGGGTCACTCCAATGTAGACATGATATTATCAACTCTATCAATTATAAGAGAAACAAATGCAAACAATGGCAAGTTGTTAAAAGACATTTTGATCATGGGTGTCAGTAGGGGGAGGGTTGTTCTATGGCCTTAAGGAATTTAAAGGTTTAGAGTATTAATGGGTTTAGGATGCATGACAAATAACCATGCTAAAGCTTATGCCCTCTACTAGGGGATTCAATTAGCCAAAGAAAATTAGGTAGCTTCTCTCATTGTTTTGGAAGAATGCCTCCTTATTCTACATTTGGTAGAGGGCAACATTAGAAATTATTATGGATAACATTCCACATTGGTTATGTCCGCGCGCGCATTTTGAACTGGACCTCCCGCGCCCATGCTTCCTCGGCTCCTGCGGCCCTCCGCAGGCCTCCTGCCTGGCAGCTCCTACTGCTGGGCTCTCAGACTTCCTTCCCAGCATCCCTGCAATCGGGCTCTGCCTCCCTCCTCCAACCAGTGTTGTTGCTAGCACAACGTCCGCATCTGCTAGGTTTCACGATCGCAGTCACCGCCATGAGTGCGCTGGGGGGTGGGGAGCCTTTTCCCACCCTGCCAATCTCTACAGAAGAAGCATTTAGAAGATTGCTAAAGCAGAAAGGGAAGAAACGTTTGATTCCAGAAGTCCCGAAATTCATCAAAAAACTGGAGGAAATTCCTGAAATTGCACTGCCAGAAGACCAACCGATAAAAATCGCCCTAGCCCTGCCTAATAGAGAGGTGGTAGGACAATTTATGGGACACTGGCCCTCTACAAAAACAACAGATGAATGGATCCAACGCAACTGGAGGCCCCGGCTAGAAAACAATGTGATCTGCTATGCTGTCGGAAGAGGGTATTTCATTTTCGAGTTCACCTCCAAAGAATATGAAGATTTGGTTTTCAGAAACAGTCCGTATTTTATGGGAAATCAGGGTCTGTATCTTAATAAGTGGACCCCCGACTTCGATCCCTCAATCGATATCCCTAAAGAGGTCCCAGTCTGGGTCCGGCTTCCCAATCTTCCGATCCATTGCTGGAGCCATCACACCTTGCAGAAGATTAGAAATGGTCTCGGCCATTTCATTGACAACACAGATAAAAAGGGCCAATATACCTGCGCAAGAATCTGTGTGGAAGTCGATCTGGAAGCTAGACTGCCCAAAGCGGTAAAACTTATAGTCGGAGAATGGCATCACTATCAAAAATTGGATTACGAGCAACTGCCTTTCAAATGTAGAACCTGTCACGAACATGGACACTTCCAACGAAATTGCCCAAAAGCTCCAACCGGGGACAAAGTGGACGAAGAAGGATGGAAAGAAATCAAAAAGGGCAAGGCAATCCCAAAACCAACTGAGAAGAAAAATTCAGGGCCATTGGTGAAGCCCCAGCCTAAACCAAAAGCCAAAGAAGCTCCAAAAGAGGGTTCTTCCTCTGGGGAAAAGACGGAAGCCATTGGGATCCAAGAGGAACCAGAAGACCCATCGAAGAAAGTGTAAGAAGCCGAGGCAAAGTAAACTCTTCCTCCATCAGAGGATGAACAAGGGGAAAAAGAAGAAAACGAGGAGCACATCAATCTCGGCTCCGATTCTGAGGGAGATTCAGAAGATGGAGTCTCTGAATCAAACAGCGCGCAAGTCACTCCTATCAAGTCGGCCAGGGGTCGAAAGTCCAAGAAGAAACAGGGAGAGGAAAAAACTTATCTGGATGTACTCCAAGGCTCTCAGAAAACTCTCAAAGGAATGATGAATACCAGATCAAGGCGCAAGCATGGTCAGGCTCCAAAAGAAGCCACAACCTTCCAAGCTAGTAAATAATGAAATACTCTCCTGGAATTGCAGAGGATTAGGCAGTAGGTTAAAAGAAGCTCTGAAAGACATTGTGAGGATGTACTCACCTGAAATCCTTCTCATCCAGGAGACAAAGTTGGAGGACCTCCTACTCCTCCAAGCAAGCAAAGCATTCTAGCATAAAGGCCAAGGGAGAGCAGTCAACGCCAGAGGCGCCTCTGGAGGGATTGCCTCCTTTTGGGACAGCTCCAAATATGAACTGATTTACGAAGAATGTTGCCCCCATTGGCTACTCACTAAGCTCCTCCATAAAGAATCTAGCCACCAAGTAAGTATGTTCAATCTATATGCTCCGGTCTTACCATCTGATAAAAAAATAAAAATAAATAAAATAAAATAAAAATAAAAATTGTTGGGACTTGCTCCAGTCCTATCTTTTCTCGCACAATCCAGAAAATATTATTATTGCAGGTGATCTAAATGTTACGCTAGCTGCAGAAGAGAAAAAGGGGGCTCGTTGATCAGGGACCCAGCTAGAGAATGGGTTGAAAACCTCATTTTAGATTGGGAATTGGAGGATATTAAGCCCTCATCTGGGAAATTCACCTGGTCCAACAAAAGGATAGGCCCCGGCCACATTGCTGCTCGTT
The DNA here is from genome assembly GCA_000404065.3 of Pinus taeda. NCBI lineage: Eukaryota > Viridiplantae > Streptophyta > Pinopsida > Pinales > Pinaceae > Pinus > Pinus taeda. The sequence continues at coordinate 133,514 of APFE031163717.1, forward strand.
TAGACAGATTTCTTCCAATCCTCGTTCTTGACTTGTGGTCTAATGGCCACCTCTAAAATTCTGTCGAACTACACCTCTGACCATAAACCCATTCTGCTTGAGCTCTCCTTGGATGGAAATCTTTGCCCCATTCCCTTTAGATTCAGCGCTCTATGGATTCATCAAGAAGGTTTCTAGGAGGTGGTCTCTGAGGCCTGGAACCGGCAAGTTCAAGGATCCCCTTTCTTTGTGTGGGAAGAAAAAATGAGGAGACTTAAAAGGGAGCTCAAGGAGTGGGCTAAAAGGTTGAAAACGTCCATCGCCAAAAGAAAGGAGATGCATGACAGTTTAGCAGGCCATCAATTAAAAATGGAGAATTCCGATGTAACTCAAATCCTTCTTCAAAAAGAAGTAGAGCTACAAAAAGATCTCCATAGAGCAAGTAGGGATGAAGAAGAGTTCTGGAGACAGAAGTCCAAAAATCTTTGGTTACAGGCCACAGACAAAAATACAAGCTACTTCCATAAGCAAGTTGAAGCACACAAGCACTTCAAAACAGTAAATGAAATTCACTATCAAAACACTGTGGTTAAAGATTCTGAAGGCATAAAGCGAGCAGCCCACTCCTTCTTCAAAGATCTTTACTCGGCCCCGGAAGACCCTCCTATTGATTCTCAAGCCTATCCGATTGATCTAATTCCTCATTGTGTTCAAGATTCTGACAATATTATGCTGACTGCTCCGATCAGTATGAATGAGATTAAAAAATCTTTGGATTGCATGGAACCGGATAAAGCCCCGGGTCCTGATGGGTTCACAGCAAGGTTCTACCTGACTTGTTGGCCTACAATTAAAAAAGACCTTCTGAGAATGATCCGTAAATCTCAGACCTGTACCAAGATTGGAGGCAGTACCAACTCGACCTTCCTTGCCTTGATTCTGAAAGACAAAGGCACCACCGATTTCAGCAAATTCAGGCCCATCTCTTTGTGTAATACAAGTTATAAGCTGATTACAAAAATAATAGCCAACCGTCTTAAGAAAATTATGTCGGTCATCATCCCTGAAAACCGAGGATTCATAAAAGGGAGAAAGATTCTTGACAATATTGTGTTGGTGCAAGAAGCAATTCATTCAAGCTGTCATCGAAAAGAAAAAGGCATGGTGATTAAGCTAGATTTGACAAATGCCTTTGACAGGGTGAGACATGATTTCGTGTTTTCTGTGATGGAGAAATTTGGCTTCTCAAAAGTTCTCATAACTTGGGTGAAACCCTGCATTGCCTCCCCTTGGATAGCGCCTCTGGTTAATGGTCATTCAATGGAATTCTTCCAGGCCTCAAGGGGGCTAAGACAAGGTTGCCCTTTGTCCCCGCTTCTTTACACCATTCAAGCTTCGAAGCTCAGCGTCCAGCTAGACTAATGTCAACAGATCCAAACTCTGCCAGGCCTAAGGATGGCTCACAATGTAAAGACATAAATCATGCCCAGTTTGCTGATGATACATTATTGCTTGGAGGAGCTAGCATAAATTCTGCTAGAATCTTCAAGGAGCTGGACATTTATAGGGAGGTTTCGAGCAGCAAGATCAATTATCTAAAAAGCAAGATCTATGGCTGGAATTGCTCGATCAAGGATTTGACAGACATAGCAAGGCTATTAGAAATGGAAGGAACCCTGACCTGGGAGTCATTTAAGTATCTTGGGATCCCAATCTTCAAATCAAATCCTAAGGTAGCTCACTAGATGTCCCTGCTAGACAAGCTAAAACTCAGAATACAAGCTTGGGGAGCCTCATGGTTGAATAATGTTGGGAAGGTAATCCTAATGAAATCTGTTCCCATAAGTCTCCCGGTATATTAGAACTCCATTCTACTAGCCCCTAAAACCTTTATTAGTAAAGTGGATGGTCTCCTGAGAAGATTTCTGTGGGAGGGAGGGAAAAATAATGAAAGAAGGATCCATTTAGTAAATTGGGACACTATTAAGAAGCCATTCTTGGAAGGAGGTCTCCAATTGCGGGATCTGGCAGCCCAAAATCTTGCTCTGGGTTCCAAGCTCCTTTGGAACATTGTTTCTGGGAATCCTAGTTGGAGCAAGAGAGTTTTGTGGAAAAAAATATTTTCATGGGCAGCGTTTGAGGTGTTTGGACCAGCCTCCTAGAATATCCAAAGGATCACCAGTTTTCAAACTCTATCTCACAGCTATGAAACATTTCAGTCACAAGCTTTATTGGATCCTAGGTAATGGAAAAAAAATAAAAATTTGGGAAGATTCGATTCTTGGAGATCAGCACTTGAATTAGATGGCAGAACTAGAAAATATCAGAGTTTGGCTTCAGGCCAGCAACCTGGAAACCCTTTGGGACATCTCCAATTGGACAAATGATGCATAAAGTCTTTGGGATGGTTGGAATCTGGGGGAGGTCCCTCATTGGCTGGATGGTGAAGCCACTTTATTGTTGGATTTGCTCCAAGGAAAATCTCCCTTAAAGGCCTCTTCTAAGGACAAAAGAGGGTGGGGTTCTCTTTCAGGCTCATACTCAGCAGCAGAAGGTTACAAAAGTATGATGGCTGTCCCAAGCGTTCCCCCAGAGCCAACTCAATGGAAATTTATTTGGTTTTTTCCTGCTCTCCCCAAAATTGACTTCTTTTGCTAGACTTTGGCGCATAAAAGTATCCTCACTAGTGATAACCTGAGGAGGCATGGAATGGAAGGTCCCTCCAAGTGCCCTCTCTGTGTTTCGGATGAAGAAACGGCTAATCACCTGTTCTTATTGTGCCCCTTTGCTCAAGAAGTTTGGAGGGGTGTCCTAATGTTAGGACCTGACAAAATAGAGCTCCCAGGTAATATTCCGGACCTGCTAAGAAACTGGGCCAAGTTATCCCCGTTCTGTCTATCCAAAAAAAGCCTTCTCAAGACTCGCTGGATGTGGATTCCCAAATTCACATGCTGGAAACTGTGGCTGGAGAGGAACAACAGAATTTTTAGGGAGGAGCGTTGTAACCCGGTCAGAATTATCACTAAGATCAAAGCTCTGTTAGGTGAGGCCTTAGATGCCAAACCCACCATAAGAAATGGTATGTTTCTGGACAGCGAGGAAGATCAATGGCTAAAAGAGCTTGTTCCAAATCATCAGAATAGACCCATTCCTCCTGCTAAAGCCCCTTCTCATTGGGAAATTCGTCTGGAAGAACAAGAATTCACCAAATGGAGATCAGCTTTGGATGATCACTGCCTTTTCTTCGATGGGGCCTCTAAAGGTAACCTAGGAACGACGGGTGGCGGTGGAGTTATCTTAAGTCCAGGTGGCTCAACTGAGTTGCGCTTTGCTTGGGGTCTGGGGCATGAAACAAACAACAGAGCAGAGGCTCTTGCTCTGTGGCAAGGTCTAAATCTGGCTATCAAGAGGAATCTCCTCTCCATCTCAGTTTTTGGAGACTCTAGACTAATTATCTAAGCTATGAACTCTCAAAAGATCCCTTCTCAGGTGCAGTTAGCCCCCACAATCAAAAAAATCAGACTAGTTTTGCCCAAGTTTCACAAAATCTCCTTCTATCATGTTCTGAGGAAGTTAAACTCACAGGCGGACTTGGCAGCCAACCTAGGCTATATCCGAAGCAGGAGATCTCTGTCAGTAAATGATGTTGAATCAGAATGCAACATTCCTTAATTCTGGAGATGTCTGGGCCTCTGTTCCTATGAGCATTCCCCTGGTTCAGATTTCTCTCCACCCTCCAGAGCTTTGGGACCGATCCATTTTGAGTTGGCTGCTGTTAGGAGTTGTGGACTCCTCCACAAATTCAGAACACAACCTTTCGATCTCTGCTCGTCGTTGGAACTCACTGCTGCGTCTGGGTAGGTGCTGGGGAGTTCACGAGGGCCTCTTCAAGGCCAATTTAGATAGCAAAAAGGCTTCTGTTGCGTTCTATGTTGAAACGGCAAAAATGCTGGCAATGCTGCCATCGCTCTTGGCAATCTTGAGCACAATGTAACAATCCGCTAGACAAATCAAAAGGAAACAAGCAGTGAGCCATGGGATGACCCGGCATTCTGGCGCGTTAGGTCTTCTCTCTGCAAGCTAGGAAGCAGAGCTTCATCACGGCAAGCAAAAGCAGTGGAAATCCAAGGCACCATTCTGAATCCAAATCAAGTTCATATTCAAGCCACTATCTGCAGTCATAGTGTAACTCCTTCAGCAGACTTATCAAAAGCCAAATCTACTCTCCTTGCCGTCTGTAACAAGGAAATACAGAGTAACAATGTTAAAGCCCTCAGCAACTGATTTACCGAATTTTAAATAAAAACTAACCGTTAACGTCAG
>APFE031163717.1:138894-162548 GCA_000404065.3 Pinus taeda
AAAATAAAATAAAATTAAAACATTAGAAATTATTATGAAAAGAATTAGGAAAGCAATAAAAGGGTTCTCTTCAATATCATATTTCCATGTTCCCTGTGATCTCAATAAAGATGCAAACTTATGTGCTAATGAAGGGTGTAAATTAAGAGTGGGAGATTTAAAAATCAATGGTCAAATGGGACTCTCTCCTATTTCTTAGAACTAACTGGATTGCCGTTGCAAAATTATGAAGAATTGCATTATCAAGCAATAATAGTATGACATGTAAATTGTGTTTTTTGGTGGGTCAATTTGGTAAGGTATATATCTACAAAACCTCGTTTTTTGTTGTCCAGTTTGGACAACCTCTGGAAAATTTTATAGTTTTGCTGAATAAGAGAGCTCATGAATTTTTTTTTGAAGGTAAAGCTATGTACTACCTAATGTATTTTCTACGATCTAGGAACATACTTGCATATAAATACCAAATTCTCATTCTGGTTTTAACAAAAAAAAGACATTTTGATCAAAGTTCTTTCTTGAAGTATTTTTAAAGTTCTTTCTTGAACTCGTCCATGGTCAAAGGAACGACAAACTCAATCTTTCTGGCTAAGGCACGAGCCAGAGAAGACCTCTCGCTACACTTTTCAACAAGTATAAAACATTGTTCCTCCAAAGTTAGTGATAAACCCTCCCACACTTGCCACCCCATAAAGAGATATCATTTCATATTCATACTCATACATTGAGTTAACACAACTCAAATAATCTTCATTCATATTTGCAATAGAGAACTTGCAATCTACAATGCAAATATCGATAACCCTAGAGAAATATACTAGTGATTAAACTTTTGATTTTAGAGCAAGTTCAACTAATTCTCCTAGAGTGAAAAAGCATGAGATATTGCCTAAAGTTGGCTTAGTAATAGACCTAAAATGATAAATGTCTTCTAAAGTCTATTATGCATATGTTTACAACACCTCCAAATGTAGCTAACCATCATCATCACCCTATGCACTACCATAATCCCACATCCTAGTGAGGCCAACTAAGGTAGTTAGCATGGTTGCATGATAAAGGTGAATATTTAAGTGAAATATGCCAAACTTTGAGCCATTTTAAGTTATGCAATTCCTTTTGAAATGGAAATGGAATCATCAAAATTTAAATTATAATATAGAAAACTTCAACAACATACAAACATAACTTTTTCAACTTTAGAACAAAAAATTCAAATATGGATTTGACATTACTTGGGAAAACAAACAAATAGCATGTTCACAAAGCAGACGAATAATAGCTACATAATAATACCAAAAGTCTATAGGCCCCATTCTAATCTTGTTGTGTGAACATACATTATATGTAGAGTAGCCCTTGGATCTCAAATAGCTACTGCACTCTACTTGTATGGGATTTGGGTCATCATAATCTTAACATCAATTAATAAAGGCATTCTTACCATTCAGAGTAACTTATGAAACCATTTGAGGTTAAGTAAGAAGTATACTTGATAGGGAGAGTTATGAAGCATTTTCCATTTACTAAGGCTCAAATCCCACATATCTAAGGCACTTAAAAACATCCTCTAAGTGTGGTGTATGGCTATCAAGTATGTGAAGAGATTCAACAATATAAGTAACTAGTGTGTGACCATTTTCCCTAACCACCTCCAAAATTCATCAAATAAGCAATCAATGTGAAGGTTTTGAACATGTTTGCCATCAGCAAAATGGACACCTGCCACCATTGTCATTCAAGGGAAACAACCATCTGTCTTTAGTCAACAACACACTTTTAAATTTTAAGAAACATTGCAACATAATGACAGTGGAAGCAAATGTTGTTTTTGCACATCACAGAGTTGCAAAGTGCTTGTTTTTCTATAAATTGCAATAAATGTTGCATGATTAACAACAAATGATTGCAACATTATTCACTTGATGTTCTCCTAACCCATACAATATATTCATTTGTTTTAGTTGAAGGTTCATACATTTAACAACATAATGACTCCAAATAGATATTTGAAAACTCATACCAATCATACCCCTATATATTATTGGATGCATTATCTCTTACCATATCCACCACATTTTTCTTCCCAACCTATTGAATAGCCTTATTGAAGAGGTCCATAAAATATGGACCATGCTTGGTCCCCACTATAGTGCTAGGGAATTTTAAAACACAACCTCTTGTGGACTAGAAACCCATATATCAATAAATGTTCTATGCCATATATATGTTCATCCATCTTAAAAGAAATGGACACTCTTGGATCTTTCCAACTCCCTTTAATATCATGAAGTTTCTCTTGAATAAGAAATTTTCTATTTTGACAAAATTGCAGTCTTCATCTTTTTATAACTAAAGTGTGCATATGCTTTGGGAGCATTGTTCACCAAAGTGTTCATCACCTCCTTCCAAAAAGGAGACCTACACAAATTAAATGTAATGTCTTTTCCTGTTTTTGTTGATCAAAGTGATGGTAGCAAATGGAGTTGACTCAATAAGGTTTAGAGAGAAATTGATTAGAAGCTACAGAAAATAAGACACTTGTTTTTCTTCCTATTGTTCCAACGTGTTATGTTCTGGTGAATTGAATCCGGGAGCATCCTAGACACATTCACAATGTATTCCTTCTTCCTGAATGCCAGTAGCCAAAGTTGTATGATTAGACAAAAAGGGTGCTTCTTGTTTACCATAAATGTTGATACCCTCTGAGCCAAGCTTTGCGAATCTGTTAGTGGATAATTTATGGGAGGAACATTCTGAGAAGTCAAAACATCTGGTTCATTTCCATCAAAGGCAGCCTTGAATAATTAAGAGAAATTTTCATTTGTTTGCACTTTCATCTATTCACTAAAGACTACAAATTAGATAAAGGGAAAACTATACATAGTTCAAGTAAAAACTATATACATCTGAAAGGAAAAACACAATTTACAGAATTATATCCTTACTTAACCAAGGCTATAGCCATACATCTAAGATTAGCATAAGATATACTCCAGAATTCATAAACCAAAGGCCAAAACTGTGAGAGCCTGAATTTTCAATTCCAATCTCTCTATAGATGCAAATTCCAAATCCGGATAAATTACCCTGAGCTAAGTCATAACTGTAGGCATAGCATGTACTTGAACACTGGAACATGTTAGTTAAAGAAAAAGGCCATCAAGAATCTGAGAAGAAACAATAAATGAAACCACCCTTGAGTCTTGTAGGTTGTAACAAAGCTCTAAATAGCAAAATTCCTTCAAGCGGCCTTTGTATAAGACTTCAGTAGCAGACTTATCACTCTCAAAGTTCAGTGGCATCCTTTGTCTGGTCACTCCCACTGCTCAGACGTCAGTAGCAGGCTCTAGACTGTCAGATGAACAGAGCATGCTCCAGACAAATTCAGAATTCTATGAGAACAAAAGAAAGTAACGGGCATTGAGTATATTATGAGTTCGTGTAGTAACAAGTTTAGGTTTAGGGGCCTTGATGCTGTTTGTTTTGTCTTTTATTGTGTGTAATTCTTTTAAATCTTTTTTGGAGACACTTCTTTTTTTTCGGGGGGGTGTGGGTGGGGGGGGGGGGGGGGGGCAGGGGGTGGGGGGGGGGGTGGGTGGGCAGATAAACACTGACAATAACAGACGGCATTTCTTCAAGAAACGGACAGGTTTCGCCCAGAGCATAGTAGTTTTCTCCCGCAACACATTAATCGACCAAAAACAACAAATGTGTTCCAGAAATCGCATTGCTGACGGGTTTCACCCAGAAACCACCCTCAGATGTCACATTACTCGTAACGTAGTGGACACACCAGTTTCACATAAAGCAATCCATAAAGGTCACAATAAGAAAGGACTTCCAAGTAAATTGAAGATACGAGATGAATAAGTGGAACGAAGATCAAATTTACCTCTACAACTACCAATAGAGTAACATAAGCCTCCAACAGCAGGATGACTCAATGAACAATGCCAAACTTGACAGAAAAGGCACAAGGAATAGTTGGCTCTACTTGCATTGAGTCCGAGATTGCAAAAATCAACAGCTATTTGCATGACAATATGTTTTTATGAAGTCTCCTTTTTTAGTACAGACAACTTTGGTATGCCTTCCCAACAGCTCCTATTGTAAAAAGGAATAGAAGCATGATATTTTCTCCACTAAACAATGCACATTTGACATGGCACTTAAGTTAATAAAAAAAGCACATGCAATAGTTCCAAAAACATGTCAAGCTCAATATTTATATCATATATTAAATAATGTGGACTTGGTGTAGCTGCATGAAAATAAAACTGATAATCAAAACAAGTGCCGAAATATCAAGTGGGCAGCATCACAGTAGCAAGATTGGGCTGAATTGGCCTTTGTTGTACAGAAATTCAGTAGTGGGGCAAAATTCAGATCATTTTCCATACGGTACGGATATGATATGGCCAACCTATTTTTTGATGTCTTTAATAATATAAATCTATGTCTTTAATACCTGTAAATCCATAAACCAAAAAAAAGCCCAAATACCCAAAAATATTATATATAAAGTTACAATACAAATTTTTAAGGAATGCCTATTGTTTCTGATTTTTTTGCACATTCCTCAGACTGAATTTCTTCTAACATTTGGAACAAAATGGATACTTTGCTATCTATCAGATGTATACTTCCATATTGGAGCCATAATGGATTTTTTCCATACTGAATTATATTCGAACCATACCGAATCATATCTGTATTTGAATCTTGTTGATATGGGCAGCATAGAAAAAGAAACCAATACATTTTTCACCAGTTCATGACTTTATCATCAAAAAATGTAAGAGATAAGTGTTACATACATTAGATTGCTATCTATTGAGAAGAAAGCAGACTAACAAAACTTACAAATCAGATTGTTCTGCATGATTGTAAAATGGAAATGAAAACTGCATGTAAGAATCAAATCTCAATTTGCAAATATTTGCATAGTTCCTCAATGTCATCCCTAGATTAAAAATATTACATAGACAATGTGATAGAGTTGATGTCATGCAGACTAATTATGGCCTGTTTTTTTAGATTCAAAAATACAATGTGAGAAATGATCTTCATTCTCTTTTGAGGCCAGCACAAAATGTATTATTAAGTGATAAGTAATTATCTGAAGTGATTACACTTGTCAGGGGAAATTGTCCGCAAAATTCAAGGTTCTGAGAAATCTCAAGCATACTGTTCTCTCCAAAGAATACTTATGAAGGCATTCACTAAATAGGAGAGATTTCCAAATACAACTTTTCAGATTTTTTTTCATTGCATCATCTTTTAACAACAAAAATACCAGAAACAATAGTGTAACAGAAAACAATCTCAAAAATAGATTTAATATTAAGTTGTCATGACATCACGATCAGATCAAGATGAAATCGTACTGATGCAGACTGGTCTGGCCACAATGATGAACTTAAAACTAATGTTGCCAAATCTAAACTGCTGTTTAATGGAGTGGCAGACTTCCTAACTTTACATCTGAGTTTTCATTTCCATGTAAGGATAGTAATGGTAACCCAAAATTTTGGCAAGCTGAGAAATATCAAGTCAACTTAGTCTGCAAAAGTTAAGATACATTTTCAACTTGGAACAAAACTTATGACAAGAACATTCATTGTCTATGTAAGTCAACCTGAAAAATCTACGTCAATCACAAGGGTTTCATTTTGAATTTTGTTATCCTTTTGCGGCGGTGATTTTGGGGTTTTTTTACTTTCTGTTGAAGACTTTTCATCGTTCTTCTCTCTTTTCACTCCTGCCTTCTCCCTAAGCTCATCAAGTTTCTCCTGGATTTTTTTTCTTACTTCAAGCTTGGAGGCCCGTGCTTCAGCAGGTTCAGCAGGTGGAAAACTTATAGTCAAGACTGATAAGCCAATGCCAACAAGAGCCTCCCTCCGCAACGTAGAAGGTTGCATACTATCCATTCGTATTTGATGGCTTCTTACCTACTTCAAACAGAACAAAACACATGCAACTTACGATCTCTTGATGCAATTTCAATCTCCAAAATTGAATTTGTGTTCAAACCCAAAAACCTAGAATATATTGTATTCAACCCAAAGATGGACATTCAAGTAAATTTCAGCAACCTTATGACAAACTAGTCATATGCAGCACTAGAACTGAAACCTAGTTAGCATGATCAATGCTTCCAATCGGCCCATCATATAAACTTGATTTCAAAATAATGAAGAACATTAAGCAAACAAAATTTATGGAATCCATCCTAAAATTACAACTATTACAATTGGAAAATTGTCTACGACAAGGTATTTGAAGTAAGAATTTTCTGTTTTTCTACAAGCAATCATTACCAATATTTGAATATAACATGACAGCTGAGGCAGTTTACCCTAAGAAAACTGAAAGGTCCAACCACAAGAATGCCAAAGCAAAAATACCCAGATTAAAGACTACCTCAATGAGCGCTCTTTGATAACTGAAAACAGATTTCTTCAGCAAATACTGACAACTGATAAACTTAATATACTTAGAAAATGCATAACAGAAACTCAAGAGTATAAGAACTCGATAATACAACCTGCTGGTCTGGAGGCAGCTAAAATAACTAAGTAGCCTGTCTTTACAGCATATAAATGGTAAAACAACTATGCAACCTGTCTTTACAGGATCTAAATGGTAAAAGAACAATGCAGCCTATCATTACAGCATCTAATAAGCTTTTAGAAGAACAATAAGATGGAGTCAGCCAGTACATATATTTATTAAAATAGATACAAATTAGTCCAAACCCATCTAAACCCTGGTCTGATATTCACCTTGATGTTCCAGTATTTCGAGCTGTTTACAAGAACTAGAGATCTGCATTCTTGGGCTTCATAACCTAGAGGTGCATGCTGCAAATTTCATGGTTGCAGATCTAAGTTCTATTCGATATGAAGACCATTTGTGCGAAGTCAACATATACATCCTCCATCTTTGTAAGTTCCAGGGGCATGTAGGGAAGTTTGAGTTTGTATATCTTAAGTTTCAATATTTAATATGCCGGTCATTTGTGTAAATTCAATTTATACATCCTCAAACTTGGTAACCTTGATGTGTACATCAAAGCTGAGTTCAGATGGCTCAAGGCTCGCGGTCATATTCAATATAGCCAATGCCCCATCTATAAAGAATTACACCACAAGCTCCCCAGCTGTAGAATACACCTCTTCTCTTTTATGGAGATCATAGGATGACAATTGTGAGGAGTTCAATCCCCCTAACGCATTTTAACTTGCAAAGTAAGTTGTAACATTTTGGTGGAAGTGACCTATACACCTATACAAAGGGCACCTAACATAGTTCCTCCTGCCCAGTTTCAGGCACATCCCAACCGCATATCCAAATGCTCGAAATGCCTTTTTCTCCCTCGAAAGCAATGCACTAATGTAAGCATTGAATCCAATTCAAGTATGTCGCAAAATGTGTGATAAAGCTTAACATAAACCGAAAAAAAAAAAAAAAAAAAAAAAAAAAAAAAAAAAAAACCTAGATTTTTATGATCATTTGCTCTCATAGGGAAACCAGAGATCCATCCATTCTATGAGATTAAATATAGCAGCATACAGTTTCTCCCCCACACACACAAACATAATTTGACTGACTGTGAGAGAGAGGCGCACCTTAACACTTCTCGTCTCCGATCGCAGGCTTTTGAAACTGACAAGCTTGGTAATTTTAACCCCATTTCCCACTTGAGGATTTGAACAATCCTGCCCTATTCCCAAACCCAAGGATCCAGAGCTTCCCACCATTAAAGAAGAAGTCCGTGACACTGCCATTGCATTCCACTCTATGATCTCTCGGTGAAATACTCTCAAGCTCTACCCGAACAAGTTAAACTTTTCTTCCCAGTTCCCTGCATTAGAATTTCACTGTAAAGTAGCCTTTAGAAATGCCAACCAATGAGACCTAGGAGTTGGAACAACAAAACCCTACCCAAACCCGAAAAGTGACATCTCCTCGTATCGAGGTTTGAACGACGGGACTGTCGACTGCTACTTAAATGGACGCCCAAAAGAGTAAAACATGGAGTCGCAAGAGTCTTTAAGGGATTCAAGTGATTTCGTGAGATAAAAAATATTTTAGAGGTCGGACGCCAATACGGGGTCGTATTGTGATCTGAATTTGGAGCTTATTTGATATATTTTTTTTAATTTGTGATAAATTTGTTTGCCAAATTGTCAACTTCAAATGTATAAATAGATTTGTTGTATTAAAAAATTTTGGGTATGATATATTATTTGTATAGATAGTAGACCTCAAAGTTTTAAGTTAAAAAAATTTAAGCCGCTAAACTTAGTACTGCTTCTTACGAAAGGAAAAAATTTAATAATTTTAAATAATATTAATAATTATATATATAATATGTAATTAATATAATAATAAATAAATAATATAAAATTTACCATAATAATTTTTTTTATAAAATTAAAATAAAATATTTTGGTTTTGAAATGAGTTATGGTTTTTGGGCAAGTAGTCGATTTATAAGTTAACAATATCGATGGTAAAATGGGGTAAATATCAATGGTTAAGAATCTTGTTATAATGTGGGGAGGTAGGAGCGGGAGGGGTCATCTTTCGCCCTGATGAAGAAATAGAGATTTAATTCGTTTGGGGTTTAGGTAGAGCAACCAATAACCAGGCATAAGTATTAACATTATGGCAAGGCCTTGAGATAGTCATTGCTAGGAGGATTCGTCATTTGATAGTTTATGGGGATTCCATGATAGTCATACAAAAAACTCGTCATTTGGTAGTTTATGGGGATTCCATGGTAGTCATACAAAAAACTCTCAAAGTCAAAGAGATACGAGAAAAAGATCTTCCTTCGATGTACCTTAGAATTCGACTGCAACTCCAAAAGTTTGAAAGTGTCGAATTCTTCCACAATAAAAAGCAAAACAATCAAGAAGCAGATGTGTTAACCAATCAAGGAGCATTTTTAAAACAAGGATTGTTTGTTCAAGACCAAGGAGCCTCAACTATATCATATATCCCATGATCAAAAAAATCAAAACTTATTTGGATATCGTATATCGATTTATTTGCATATGGAGCTTGATTAGTTGGAAACAAGGTTCGTCGGGTCATTTAATGACTGTAAATTGATTACGATTTTTTGAAGGTTCTTGTTTCGCAACCCTCGATATTATGGATAATCATGCTCAATTTGCAATCCTTGAAAGTGTTAAATTCGCTTGAGCTTGATAGCAGAGGGGAAGATCCAGTTATGGCAAATCTTATCAGGCGTTCTCAGGAGCAGGGTTGTGAAAATGAATGTGGGTAGGAATTCACTGGAGGGAGAAGTGTTGGAGTGAGTGATTATAAATGGAGAATGTTGGTAATGGATATCTCGTCGGATCATATCAACATTAGAGTTTTATGTAGCATGGAGGGTCCAACGAGACATGAACATGAAGAAGGTATGAAGGCACAATTGGCCTCAAACATGGTTTATATATCATCCCTCATTGCTAGCCAAGGAGAAAAGGTGGCCACGAAAGCCAAATCCCACTTTGCTCTAGTAAGTCATCAACTGGAAGCAAATGTTGATTGTCTGCAAGTGACAGTGGACATCTTGTCACTTAAAATGGATAACATTGAATTAACAGTAGAGATAACAATCTTGGGAATTCTTAAGGAGGTGTTTGGGATATCTAATGGTTCGACTCACGAAACGTGAGTAGGGCAGGAGCAAGAGAAACTTTCGGAACACCCCATGGATGTAACGCCACACAAGTGGAAACAGCTCAATCATTACAAGTTGGAAGCTCTGAAGCTAAAATGTATGGCAGTGGTTAGTTTTTTAATGTCTTTCTATGTTTTGCAAGTTTATAGTGTATCAAGGAGTCTTCTGGAGGCTCTATAAAATAAGCATTGTAAGAACCTTAGTAAGTGGTAAGGTAGGAATAGGTCTCTTTTTGTGCAATTTTGGAAATCTGAAGATGAAGAATTTGTTGCGAATATAAATGTGTTGGCTGTTGATTTAATATAAAAATATTTTTTTTATATAATATAGATATATAAGTATATATATATATATATATATATATATATATAATATTTATAATTTAAAAATGTTATAAATAAAATGTTATAAATTTTATTGAAATGAGTTGTGGGTTTTTAGGAATGTGATATTGATAAACCATGATATTGTAACAAAGCTTAAAATTATTATGACAATTTTTTTAGAATTTTTATTTTTAATGTAATATTTATATTGTGACAATTTCAATTTTAAAACGACATGAAAATAGTCATCAACGAACTAGAAAAATAATTTATATTTCAAAATATTTTTTTTAATATTCAAAATATTCAATTAATATTTATTTTTTCAAAATTTAATAACTTAAAAAATTTTAAACCTAATTAAAAAACAGAACTTTTTAACCAAAATAAATAAACAAAAAAAATAATAACCGGCTTCAAATATATATATAAAAAATCAAATAATTAAATTATATTAATATTTTTACTAAATAATAAATAAAATTATAAACCAAATGAAATACAAAAATACAATTCCATTCTTTAAGAGTATAAAAATATATCAAATAATTAAATTATACTAATTTTCACTGAAAAATAAATAAAATTTTAAACCAAATAAAATACAAAATTACAATATCATTTTTCCACCTGCTTAAAACACTTTAAAATGTTTGTTTTTTCATAGCATTGAAAATCCATTATACACAAAATTATTCACCTACCTTTGTTAATACAATTTTTTACCCTCTTGCACAATAGCCTGGTAATCGGAAAAAAAAAAAATAACAAAATATATTAGTAAAAATTAGTTACAAAATAGATTAGTAAAAATTAGTTAAACCAACTTATAATTAAAAAAATTAACGAGATATATCAGTTAAAATACATCAAATTCTCTAACACAAATGCAAGACACTCCTTTCTATGAGAAGGTAAAACTCAGTTTTAGTATATACCTCTCTATGAACTATATCTTTTTACATAGATGCAATCCGCTCCTTTTTATGGGAAGGCAAAACTCATTTTTAGTCAGTACCCCCTTTTAGTCAGTACCCCCTCAAAAATAATTTCTAGTACGAAGTCAAACAAGGGGAGCTTCTAACTGTCAATGTTGATTTAAAGAAAGCTAGTTTAAATTACAATTTGCACTAATTAGAAATAAGTCTCATTTCAACTATTGGGATTCAGAGTTCACTACAACTATTACACCTAATTAAAGTTAGTTGGATTAAAGTTGAATTATTTGAATGTAAAGTTGTTGAACTATTAGTTAGACTAGTGTGATATAGTAATGCTTCATGGTAGCAGCAAAATAGTCATTGTTCAAATAATATAACTAAACTACAACTTATGAAAAATGATTGGCAACTATCTATTTCACTACAACTAATTAGAATTAAGTTTGTGAACTACTCATTTATCACTCGCCCTAACCATACATCTGCGGCTTGCCTAGTTGCCTATGTGACACAATGAGGCACAAAGACACTCTGACAAAATGCACTGGCTTGATGTAGAGATCAAGTGTTCATCTATTTTGACACAACTCTCCCATCAACGGTTCTTAGACACATATTTGCCTCATACACTGGCAATTTCTGAGCACAACTTATACTAGCTATAAAGCTTCTAAGAGCTCTGATTGACATGCTTGAGACACACTCTCAATTATATAGATCAAGTTTTCACAAGCTCTGGTGATTAGAGAGGATGAACTTTGAAGGTTTGATATCTAGATCAAGCTAATGCATTTGAAAATGTTTTTGTTCCCTATTGTCTTATATAGCTGGCTGGGTGCTCCACAAGTTATGCCAAAACCTATAGAAAAAACGTTTGGTGCTTCCTAAACACAAATCTCTATTTGGTAATTATGGTAATGATTTTTCATGTGTCAAGAAAAATATATTGCAAAGGAATAGCAAGTAGTCGTACATGCTAGAAGTCTCGAGCTATAATAGTAGCATTTGAGGCAAGGCCAATGTCTCACCATTAAGGAGTTATAGAGGCTTGGGAACCACTTCTATTCCACAAGATTACAACAACTTTGTTGTTGGATAGTGGCCTAGCCCAAACCTGTTTATATGTTATAAATAGATACATAAAGAAACTAGGTCAAAATTACAATACATAAATTGGCATTAAA
Source organism: Pinus taeda (assembly GCA_000404065.3). NCBI lineage: Eukaryota > Viridiplantae > Streptophyta > Pinopsida > Pinales > Pinaceae > Pinus > Pinus taeda. The sequence goes on from APFE031163717.1 coordinate 151,052, forward strand.
AGGTACCAAACAGACTTCCAGAGAAGACACAAGGGTGTGAATAAATATTTTCAAATTTTGCATACAGTCTACAAAATCTTATTATACATGGTGCATCCAGTAGAGGGGTATAAAATCTATAAAAATACGAGACTCAATTAATTTTTATAGAAATCAAATATTCGATCTACAAAAAATTCATACCGCAAGGTCTCCTAGCTTGCTAAGTTTCTTTCATTGCTTTCCTAATAGATCTACACAAATCCAAAATATGTGGGAGAAAATAATTAATTCAAAGAAATCTCTTAAATTTATCCTGCAAAATCCTTGCTACAAAGGATTTTACAAATTTGACCTTGGTTAACTTTAATCACTTCCTTGTTGCTTAGAATCATCAGGGGAGCTTCCACTATAAACACGTAATCTAAAATCATGAGACATTGATAACAAAATCTGTTGGAATTTTATTATTATCATATATATCATCAGCAAGGAAGTTTGTACCATGAAAACATATCAAATAAAATCATGAGATATTGACAAAAAATGTCGTTTGAAATAAAACCGTCAGATATTGGTGACAAATATCATTGAAATGTGATTAGTAAATAATAGTTCGTATTTGTGAATTATAATTAATGTCTAAATTATGTGGTGGAATTATGTTAAAGTAGACTAAATATAGAAGTGTGCTTGTTGTTGTAAGATGAAGAGAAACCAAGTATGTTACGGATGACCAATTATACATATGGAGGTAGCATAGTAAAACACACAACTGCCCACATGTATCAGAATCTCTACCCAATTCCATGTTTTCTCCTCTTATTAAACCATGCACGCTGCATAGAACAAGAGAAAGATATAAAATAATTCCCCAAAAAGAGAAATGAAGGAATAAATAAGGCCTTCTGATTTAATTTTAAACTAACGAATTTTTTGTTATTATACTGAAAATCTTCAATTATTTTTTGTACAATTAAGAAATTGACAATATGAACTTAGTTGAAGATAATTAGTTGGTATATAATCACTATCACAAATAGCTTAGTAATCTTAGTATGTTAGATATATCTCGTTGATATCACATGAACACAATATTCCTATTTCCTAAGGTAGTCACCAATACATGCATGGGCTTGAACATTTATGAATAATCCAATGGAAAGAATGACTCTCTTTGAGTTGCAAGTTCCCTTGTAGGTGACACAAATAAAGCTTGAACCTTACACAACAAAAGAAAACCCATAAACCTTGCAAACATACTAACAATTAGATCATATCATGCCCACAATGAAAGATGATATGAGCTTTGATAAAAGTCACCATAATCTATTGAATTAAATTACAATATTGTTGTAGCGGCTACAACCACCCTCCAAAATTTTGGCTCGCGTGCAAATTTCGGAGCCTACCTCGGATCCTGTGATCAATTATCCTTGGTTGCTTGTTGGTAAGCTGATAATTTCAAGCTCCCCTCCTTGATCTTAAGAGTTGTCCATGTTCTCATCTTCATGCAACATGTGTCATATTTGGGCATAGGGATTGTTGTTTTTCATGTAGAGGGAATATTGTCTTACTTCAAGGGAATTGTGTGTGTATGAGTGATTGTCATCACATAGACATGTTTCACACTCACCTCACGCACCCACATCATGAAGTTAGTTGCATCAAGCAAAGTATGTCTTATGTATTATGAATGGTCTACACTGTGTCACTAACTGTCCGTGTGCAATCACAGTCAATTCCTATCAAGGTTTACATATGTTTCACTGATCTCACACTTAGCCATTTTCCCAAGCAACCTAACATCATCCAGCTTCTCGAAATTGTGTGCTTTGCTTCTACAGCCATCAAGTTTCCTCCATTGTTTGCTAAAACCCTGCAATGTGCATAGACGCCAACCTCCCTTGCCTGCTAAAACCCCGCAGCCCATAGAGGCCCCAACTTGCAATGCACTCAGAAATTACGCAGAGGTGTCCTCCCAGGACCCCTGTCCCATAGCAGTACCTTGAGCCTCAAAACTGTGCATCGTTGTCTAAGTTGTCTTGTTTGTCTTGCATGCAGGAACTGCGCAGATGGGCCTCCTGGGGCCCCATTCCAGCAACAGTCATTGTCCATTGAAATCGTGTTGATCTACCTCTTAGTGACTACAGGAAAAGGTGACATGCTGAAATTACTTCCAAGGAGTTGAGGAGAAGGACCAAGGAACAAGGTAATGGAAAAGATCAGGACCGTGTGCGAACTCCGCCAGATGCATGATCATCTTGAGGGTAAGTATGGTATGTAAAGAACATTTTCCGAAGTATGCCTCCTAGTTGAGTTTACAGGACTTCTTGTCATTGTCATATCATCAGTCCTCAGTAACATGCATGTGTGCAAACGCAAAAAGTCACTCATGTGTTTCTTCTACATGTCTTGCTTCTTTTCACTTGTTCTACCAACTATCATCTTCCGCATTTTGATTGATATGTCATGCTTGTGACCTCATCCCAATTATGTTGAAGGTTGTGTTTGAGTTGTGTTCGCCATGTACACATCTATCGCACTCACACACAATGTTGTATGCAATATCGCGCAAGCATCATCACGGTCGTTCAATGATCCATCACAAGCATCGCGCTTGTCACTCGCACCGTTGTTCGGTCAGGTTGAGAATATGTTGTCTTGATGGTTTGAGGCATCTTGTCATCAAGTTATGTTGAGTGTGTGTTCGTAACGTTCGCATATGCACAAATTCACTCACTCACACACTTAGTCATTTTTTTGAAGTTATGACGACCAGATCATCTTCTAATAGCTAGACCTCCACCTTGCAATCGACTCGACTGAATGTCACCCAAAATAGCACAAAAGTGTCCAACAAACCATTTCAATATGCATTGCCTGCAAGCTAATAAACCAACCCTCTTGTTGGTTAACCAGAGAGTTTGACCAGGCAGTGACCCCGAGAATTACTCCCCTCAAAAATTGCATAGAAGTTGCAGACCTTACCTGCTCCGTTGATGAAGAAAATTGTGTAGATAGGTCGGACAGTCACCGAGTGTCCATCCCTGTCTCCCTTCCAGGATTGCGCAGTTTTTCTAATCAGTCACCAATAAGCCAGTCATATGCTCACCCAGAAAATTGCGTAGATTTCTAAGCAAGCCCCTCAACAGCCTAGCATCCCACTCAGCTCAGAAAATGTGCAGAGGTGGTCAGCAGGTTAGCCTCCCAGCAATTGCGTAGTTTTTGTCTCTAGCAAACCCTGCAGTCCGCTACCATCTCCCTCCAAGAATTGCGTAGTTTTTGTTGCCAAGCCTCCTAAAGCCTGCAACCTGCTCCCTCCAGGAATTGTGCAATTTTTGCTGCCAAGGCCTTCTGCTACACAAACTGCTTCACCCCATAAATTACACAGATCTATCCTCCAACCAAGCCAGGTCCCGCGGACAATCATTACCAATCCGGATTGTCCATCTCAGTCTCCCAATGACCTCTGCGTAATTTTCACCAGCAATGCCCAGAGCTCGTATCCCAGCTCAAAACCGTCCTCGCGCAGTTTCGCAGCCTTTAGTCACCTGCATCCAAAAGCGAATGATCATGCATCATTGTAGAATAAGAGGTTTATGGATTTGATGCGGTCTCGTCATGAGTGATTGCAGATGCAGATACATGAACAAACATGACATGACGACGAATGGGATCAATAAGGAGAGTACATGCAAAGGGGTGTGTTCGCAAACAGACAAAACATGCGAAGAGACAATTTCGTGAATGAACGAAACATGTGAAGAGACAGTTTCATGAACGACGAAACATGCGAAGAGACAGTTTCATGAACAGACGAGCGACGAAACATGTGAGGACATATTTTCACGAACAAATAAACTTGTCAAGCATGCCAAAGTACAAACAAAAGAGAAATGTTCACATGCAACATCAAGTGAACCCAATGACCATTGAGGACTCTGCACACCTTTCCATGCGGAGGTGAAGCTGCGATACACCAAGAAGACATCCATCACTCAACAACACTGTAACTTGACATGCACACCAATAGTAGCATGGACATACCATCATTGTCATGTCAACTCATGTCACGAGTCATGTCGGCCACATCACTACTATGGGCCATATTGTTGTCAATGAATGTAATGTAAAGTGGAAGTCTAAGAGACCCACTCGTAATCTGAAGAGTCATGTAATCTGAAAAGTCATGAAAGTCAAACAGTCAGGAGGGAAGTCGAATAGTCACAAGGGCTAGTTTCACCCTTGGCTATAAATACCCCCTCATTTGTACATGCAAAATACTTTTCACCTTGGCTCCTCCCACATAGCCTTAAGAGTTTGTAATATTTTCTTTGAGGAGTGAGTAGTGGCTTCAACGCCCCGCCCACAGGGTTAGTGATGTATGGTGTATCGATGTGTCCTAGAGCTTTCTCTTAATTCAGAAGCCTGCTCTCACACCAATACGTTGTCTCACATGTATTGTAACTGTTTGTAAGAATTAATCTTGAACACTTGTAATACATGTTGCTTTAACCTGTGTTAAACAATTGAACTCATTCAGCTATTCTAATACATATATTTAAGAAAAAGTGTTGTATAAGTTGTTAACACTATCCTGCCCGTGTTGGTTACCTCCCGTACATTAAACAAAACCTTTTACGAAACTTGCTATAATGATTGTCGCACTCACACGGACTGCCCATAGGGTGTTGTATGTGTTATCTTCCTTTGTGTGTTGTGACTGCCACATCCGTGTGGATTACTCTTCCAGAAGCTGTGCATGTCCTGTTGTGTTGTGTGTCTCTGACAGATTTGGGACTTCTTCCTATCTAACCTAAGGCTCACTCCCACCCTCTCTCTCTGCTTTGAAAGAACCTTGACACAAGTAACACTAGCATTCACCAAGCATGCAAACCTCATTGTTCGAGGACAAAGAAGACCACTCTCTCGTGCTGAAAAGCAACAACTAAGCCATATCTTTAAGATAATGGCAATCAAGCCATCATATCGGATGGGACTCCTACACCAAATGGTGTGAGGTCTAGTTGGGATTTCATATTGGGGAGATCCCCTGATGTTCGCAGGTGCAGCACTCTCAAAAAATATGTAAATGTTAAAACACGCTTACTTATTTAAGTGATCAAGTACTTCAAGAAGCAGGCAAAGGTTTCAGTCAATTCACTTCAAATTTAAAATATCTTATCTTCAATCACCAGAGAAGAATCACCCCTTAGCTTCACGAAAACTAATTCGGGATTTTAGAAGCAACTGTGAGGAACCAATAAGTAAATATTTTTCTAGGAGAACCAATGCTATATTGGCACCAATTTGGTTGTGTTGCACGAAGTATAGTTCCTACATATTATAGAGTTCCAAAATCCTATTGTGAAAGGTATTGTTCATAGAAGATATGTGCATTCATTTACAAGTGTTCCTACAAGCACAATTCTTACATTAGTGAGTGTGCCATATGTATTTTTCTATGGTTATGCGGTTAATGATGGCACATTGGTGGAGATTACAGAATATGAACTTAGATCTTTCGCCCAAGGTGCTATATGGATTTGTCTATGCTCCTGTGAATAGTGATGCCACATTAGTGGAGATTATAGAATCTGAACTTAGATCTTTCGCTCAAGTTTTTCTCGATAGTTTTTAATCTGATCCATATATTCCATTAAACCAAAAAAAAAGCCTAAGAAGAAGCTATACAAATATATGAAGATGAAAGAAAATAGCCTCCTCAAAGTAATACAAAAGTCCAAACCCTAAAAAGTGAAGCTTTAACTCAACTCAGAGATGGAATTAGAAGTAGAACATAATCTAAAATAAAGAGAGAGAAAGAGAGACTACAGAGCAAGCCTTTTAGAACATAAGCTATCTAGAAACTGTTATATATACATGAGCACACACTTCATGTTTCATGGCACAAAGCGTGGAAGAACACATAATTGACAAACATGATGTTGATAACAAGCATAAGTAATTAGGTCCATGGCCACTTTGCAAAGACTAGAAAGTTGAAAATATGCAGTGACGGTACAACATATGACTACTCTGAAATGCTACAACCAAAGTTGTCATACAAGTGCATGGGAGATGGCTCTTACACATTTATTTATTTGTACATTTTGTACGCATTTGTTTCTTTGTACATTTTGTAACTGTTACATGAATTGGTATCTAGATTTTGGGATTTTATTATCCTATTTCACCTAACTAGAGGAGAATATGGCTACTCACCATAAGACATGATAACCATAGAAAACAGTGGACCCCAGTGAGCTTGCCAAGTAAGCTTTGGAACAACCTTATCACTGCTTGCATCAATTGGACATGTTATGATGTTTCCATCCCGATGACTGAACCAAATTATATTGTGTGCAGCTTCAGCAAAGGGGCATGTTGTATTAGAGTCTTTTATATGCAAAAACACGAAAGGAGTTGTATCTTCATCTCCAGTAAAAGTGCTACTTCTTTTATCAATGAAGTAAGCTTTGTAAATGTCCCAAAATTTGATTCCACATACTAGCCCTGCCCATAGCCTATTCCCCGTACAGGTTATTGTGTAAATGGCTTGGCCATATTGTGTTTCCCTTAGAGGATGAGGCCTTAGCTCAAGAAAAGTTTGTCTTCCAGGATTAATTACTTCTCGAGCATACAACTTTGAGAAAAGAAAAAGAAAAGTAAACCCGCTCCTACAATAGCTACAATATGACCATAACAGACATGAAGCATTCACATGACCCAAACGTGGGCATTGTGAATATTTGGTATTGGCCAAGTCTTTCTACACCCCCTACACCCTACGTTCATGTTTCCTTTGGGTTATTCCCCATCGGGTCAGAAACAATGCAAGTTCCTCTGAATGATAGATGATCCTTAATAATCAATTCCCTTTTCTCTATTCTATGCAACACAACTCAACAATCGGGGAGGAGGTAGGTAAGGATGATGAAGTTATAGGACGTTAAACGATACATGATGAGGTAGGTACCGTTAGCACTTTGAGTGAGTAACTCCTTAGTTAAGGATGAGGTGATGAAGGATGAAGAGGATTCGTCTTCCCAATCCAGTCATGAGTGGTTTCTTTAGTTGCATCGTTAAATTCAGATCAATTCTTTTGAATGCAGGAACCTAAAAAAAACAGCTTCGGATGCTATGATTCAGGATGTTTAATGTCCCAACCCAGTGCCTCAGGTTTTGGTTTGTTGTATTACACAAACCAAACATAAGTATGTGTTACCCAAAGTGGTTAACGTACTAGCCAATAGATGGCAGTCCTTAGTGTATAGAATAATGCTATTTGGCACATATAATAATAATGAAAATATAAAATAAACACTTAATAGAGTCTTATAAAAACATAAAAGTTGTAGAGTAATAATGAGAGGCTTGCATGCAACCCACATGCATCCAAAAACTATAGAAAATCTAGAATGCTTGGGCTCAAGTGAATCTAATACGACCCAACATAGTGAGAAAGATCCAAATGAGCCAGATGAGAGAGCCTAGGCAGGAAGTTAGGGTTTTGAGGGTGCATCTCTCTTCTGGTAAACTAGAGGCTTTATCGATGCTGACAAGTTAAACCTCCCCATCCCATCATATCATCTCTGTTTTGACTGGAAAGAGAATGGAGAAGCCAAGTTGTTGCACTTCCTTTAACGATTATAGCAGGAGATCCTTTGGGTTTAAGCAATATACGTTGAAGAACCAATGGGTTAAGTTTAGATGGTATCATATTTCTATTTCACTCCAGTATCAGAGGCACCCATAAGGAAGGTAGCAGGGGTGGAGGCTAGGTCACTAAGGCAAAGAGTGGTGGAAAATATACTATGTAGAACCTGTTGTCGCATGTGAAGGTAGTAAAATCTAGTTGTGGTGCTAAGAAATACGACAACATTGAGTTGTGATGCAGCTAAGAGAAATAGAATTTCAGTATCCCAAAAGGCCCACAATCCAACATTGAAAGGACATAAAAACTATAATACATTCAGAAACTAAAATTCTGCAACAAAAGGAAGGCTGCAGAATATGAAAACAACAAAATAACCATGACAATTTGCAGGAAAAAAAGGAACAATGAAATCAACTCTTCAATGGAAGAGTGGGTTTGAAAATTTTGAAAATTAGCTTCAACAATGAGAAGAGTACTTTAGACAAAGGTATCTACATGTGGTATTCTTTATATATGGAGCAAAGAAACCTCATATTGAACGAACCATAATAGTGACATGACATCACCCAAACCAAAGCCTTCTTTGACAATGGTAGACATTGGCACATTAGCATAGCTCGACTCCTCACTTATAATGGAATAAGACCAAACAATGATTAGAGGCCAATAGGTATTTGGCCTTTAAATCAACCAACTTTTGGACTTCAATGATAATAAATCCAGACCTCTGTCATCACAAACTGTGGAAATAATATGAGTAGGAGCGGGTCAATCTGATGTTGGAGGACTATTGCTTTCTAGTAACTCATTGGCTTCACAGGGATATCATAGCTAGATTCATATGTGCTAAGCCTTCTTAAATGGGGTTTTATAGGTCTAGGTAGATGTTCAATGTTCAATGAAGCAAATTAAGATACAATACATTTGTTCCTCACATGCCCATTCACAATCTCGATTTGGAATAGGTTTCTTCAAATTCTCAAGCTTCATGCTTCATGGGATAAGGTATACATTTAATTATGTCTAACCCAGTGGTTTGAAGTGCACAGAACTCACCGAACATTGCCCATCTACATAGTATGGGGCATATGGAGGAGTAGGAACCAAATTTTTTTATTGAGCTTGAATTTCCTGGTAGAGTACAGTATGAATTGAGCATGATTGTATTGTTTTATGTGTAGTATTTATATATCGATAGTATTTATATATCCAATAACTAAATTAACCAAAAAAAAAGTACGACAGTGCAAAGTGGCACATAGTACCTTTCGTAAATGATTCTTTTTAACATTCAATGAGCTTCTCATTGAAAGAGCATCACAATTTATCAAGATCGTCTCAACAGTTAAGCTTCAAAACAAAAGGCCACTTCAAGATTAGCGTTCATAAACTACTTATGTTTTGGACTAGAAATTTTATGCATGACCTTCCAACCTTCCTTCTTGCTGTTGAGCCTACCGTTATATAGAACTATGCCAACCTTGGTGGCCATGTTGCATATATAGCATTCCTTCCTTGCGGAAGAGCCTTCTTTTCATGAGAACATTCATCTCTTGGAAATAGGTGTCCATGTAACCAAAAGTTATATATCCATGCAACTTGTAAAGGTCTCATGTCTGGTGAGGTAAATGAAGTGGGTTTGTCCATTGTGATTCAGGAGCTAGCCAGTGTGTAGGTCGGCTTATTAGATGGGCTTTCAGAGTGCTTTCTACCTCCAAGCATCCATCATCTGAGCAAACATTTGTGTGTGAAATTGAATTAAGCAAGGCTTTGGCAAGTTATGATATAGGGTTTGGTGGTAAAGACAATGTGCAGTGAAGAAAAGTGGAGTAATATCCATGCAAAGTGTGTTTAAACATGTGTGATCCATGTGTAAATCCTCGACAACATCTTAAACATAAGGATACTTCTTCAAAGATATGATATTACTTGGTAACATCAAAAGTATGCTAACTAATGTTAGCATTAATTCACAAACACTGAAACTCTATGTCTCAATTGACATTTACCCTAAGTTTTAGTAGGTCTTTCCTTGATATGAGGCCAAATAAGACCTCTAAGTAGTTTATTGGTTTGAATTGGTTGAAATAACGGTTGGATGAATATTTTATAAAATATAAATGGAAAACGTTAAGTTAAATTGAATTGACTAACTTGGTTTCTATGCAGGGAATAATGAAAAGCCCAAAAATGATTGCAATAGTCCCTGTAGCACCAAAGGGTTAGGGACTAATAACATTAACTTTGCATAAATTTGTTTACTTTTGCATAATTTTTTAACTCTTCGATGTTTTCATCAATTAATATAAGATATATAATATATATAATATATATATATATATATATATTCCTATTCAACCATCACAACTGAGTAAAATACATAGTCTGTTTTATGATGTTATGTTTAATTGATTGATTTAAAATTTGATTAAAAAACAAATCATTTCTAAATTAAAGTTCAATGCATCATTCTTTTAGGAACTCATGTTGAGTATCACAACATTACAAAAGCAATAAATGTGTATAACTACGTTGAAGGCGATTTTCTCTATGGGATTTCTATGTCCAAAAACTATTGATTGCAGTGGATCAAAATCCCTCATTTTCGTCCTCCTTCGTTGAGTAGGAAACTTATGTGTGGAAAGAGTTGCATCCATTGCCCCCAAAACATTAGATAGAGCCCGAGTTACATTGTGGTTTTTTCATCGTTTTTTCAGTACATGATGGTCGCTCAAAGTAGATCAATTGTTGTGTGCAGAGCTCAATAGTGCTTTTTGCTCCTTCAACGCTTGAATACTTGCATAGGTCAAGGAAATATTACCTCTTTTTCTTCACAAAGACAACATAAATCTCCAATGTTTTCACATAACTCTCGTGGTTTCAACGGTAATGGCAACCTTTGCAGGGCATTTATTCCATTGCATTTACAGATGGGATTCATATATTTATCTGTGAATTCTTTAGAGTTCTATCAATCTCGGGACAATGAATTTTTAGAGCTCAATGCAAAGGAAATAAACAAAGGCGAGTGTATCACAAAGGGTTCCGAGGTCAAAATTTCATCCCAGACAGAGATTGAAAGCGTTCAGAGCAAGTCCATTGACTTACCCTTCAAGGAAGCTATCATGTCGAAGCTGGTTGATTTAGTCTTCAATGAAGCCAATGGCCTCAAGAAAAGACTGGAGAATAATAAACTGGACTTTGAGATTGGAGACATGGGAAAATTCAAAGCTTGACGCTGACATAAAACTGGAAAGAAAATAAATGAATTGAATTAACCAGTAACTCACAGGTGAGCAAGTTGCACCTGGAGGTTGCACAAACTAAAGAGTACACTTGATCAGATATTGATCCAAGACCTTAATGATAGCTCAAATTTCAAAGTATTCGAAAGAGTGGGAGGTACTTGTAAGCATAACAAGTTATCAAACCCCCATTTCAGATCAACACACTACTTTCAATTAACCAAAGATAAGATAATAAATACATCACAAATGAATAGGGAGGTGTGTTATAGACATATTTGGGCACTTCAATCCCAAACTTATATGTCAATAAACTAGGGCTCTTCAACCCCTAAAAGATTTTTTTATACCCTAAAAGAACATGGTCATCTAATTACATCATTCCCCAAAAGTTCCACCTGAGAAACCATCCAGAAATGGCCTAAACTGAACCATACTGACTGCTCCACTAGCAAGGTGCGATGCATATTGAGTGTTACACCGCCCAGGTGCGATGCATACTGTTTGGGCCTTCTATAGGGTGCGATAGGCCAGGATGGACAAATGTCTGAGACAATTTTCTAGGTGGTTGCTCATGGAATCTTCTAGAAACTTCTCCTATGACACTTGC